>CM057817.1:61274002-61456502 GCA_030067965.1 Latrodectus elegans
ATGCATAATTGAACTTTTTAATTGCAATTAATTGTTAATTACTTTCAATGATGCAATATTTAATGCAAATATTATTAATCATTGCATCATTGAAATTGATTAACAATTAATCGCATTCTTGAAGATTTTAATTTATATGATTGTTAGTAGCATTTTCAGTTCTTTCTTATAATTTCAATTATTTCTCTATAGTTAGAAAAAGTCTTCTTTATATCATTCGATAAAATTTTCACTCGAAAAGGAATACTTATTATTTTGGTAGTTGTGTTGTCAATAGAAGCTCTATACTTCTAAAGAATTCAAAATAGATCATCCAAAGCAATTCATGTGAACTCAAAATACACAACTAAACAACTCTTGAAAAAGAATTCGATGTCCGGAAAAAGGAACTTCTTCAAAGTTGGTAGGAAAGAAAAGGAATAAAAAACAAGAAAAATAGAGCAGTTATTGGTCTTCTGGTTCATTTCCATGCGCAATAAATGGTATCGTCTTCATCAGCGTGTGATAGCATCGCTCAGCAACGGTAAGAATTTGTGTTAAAGGACTACACAGGACTAACGAATGGGTTACGACTGCTGTAACGAGTCTTGTTGAGAATATTATGCAATAGTGTGGAGCTGAATGCGCAAGCTATTGCCCTTTTTTCACTTCAGTTCACATTATTTGCTTCCCAAAGTTTCTTAATGATTTATAATTACATAGCACAATTAGAAAATGCATTACAGTAATAAATCATACATAAGTATTTTATTTCGACAAAGATTCTCATTTTCTTTAAATTAAATATTAATTGAATGATTTTTAAGCTGTGTTCTATTCTGAAACCTTAGATATTTTCGCAACATGGAAATTTTAAATGCTTTACGTGGATGTAATAAAAATAATAGCAACTTACTTTATTAATCTATTAAAAATGCTTAAATTAAGTCAAATTTAAAAACTCAATGAAAAGAATATATAAAATAATTTAGTTTAAAAGTAAAATTTGCATTTATTAAATATTATAAACAAAAATAATATATAATAAACAGAAATTTACATTTAAACGTATATAATTAACTTCAAAGGTTATTTATTAGGTAAGATTATTAAAGTACGCTTACATATGGTTGCTTACTTTTGCTGATTGAATCCTCTATATAAAAACATTTCGTAATTTTAAATTTTGATTAGTGAGGAAGTTGACATCTGAGTTGGCATCCTCTTCTCCGTGTCGCACCAATAGAAAGACATAGGAGCCCACAAATATTTCAGCGTGTTTAGGTCCTCTCTCTAAGAAGGACCTCGGTTGTGTTAAGTATCGAAACAGCTATCATTTGGCCATGACAATAATGCTTTTCTTCATCATGTTACCGTGTGGTCTCAGAAATTTATTTAAATCGTGAAAACTATTTATTTTAGATAGTTCAAATTTGACCCAGTAAAGTAAGATCACTACGATTAATTTTTTGTTTGATAATACAGCCAAATTAAACTGTAATTTTGAACTGTGTTCAAAATACGAGGTTAATACCTGAACTGGCATCCTTCTAACCACATTCTGCCAGCATAAGGTCATTTGAATTTACAAAGATCTCTACTTACCTAAGGCCCTTTCCCCATCATTGTCATTTTCTGAATCAGCATATCGAGTTAGACATTATTCGATGATGAAAGCAAAGTTTTTGTCAACAAGGTCATCACGACTCTATATAAGTATTATATATATATATATATATATATATATATAATTTTATGTTGAAAAATTTATTTAAAATGTTTTAATAGACCCCTACTTTTGGCAAGTTGTAGCACAATATAATTCGAACATCATAAAATCATCGATTCTCATTAAATCATCAAGTTAAAATATGCAAGTTAAATTCTTAAGGTAGATAATTTACGTTTAATTAAAAATAAATAATATTACGTTTAATTAAAAATTCAAAGTTTGAATTCGAATTGTCAAAGTTAAATAATTAATACTTTTTGACTTAATATTCATATTACTCAAAGAAAGAAAAAAGCTAATATGATTATATCTAATATTTTTAAGGATTTGAGAATACGGAGACTGGAAAATAGTTTTATGAATTTATATGCTCTTCTTTATACAAGACCAAATTTATTGAAATAGACAAATATTGAATTAATTCATTAATTTCCGTCCATATATGCTTACATCAAATGTGAAACTCAATTATATTGAAATCGATAAATATTAATCTAACTCTTTTATTCAAAAGAAAACAAAATGATAAAATGGTCACCTATTAGAGGATCATAGTTTTGTTAAATATCATTAGATCGTTGTATTTCTATTTGCACTGAATTATCAGTTTTCTCATAAAATTTTATATCATAAATTTAGTTTATTTTATTCAAAAGTTCTCATTAAATTTCCTCTTGATGTAATCAAAAATTTTATTTTGGATAATTATCAATTTCATTTTGATTTTTTTTATAAATTAATACAATAATTTACACAAAATTTGATGAGAAATAAGAATTTAAATATTTCGTTTTATTATGTATTTAACTGTCTTAAAATAACTTATAATTTAAATCTACTTATAATTAAAGCTTATATTGTGACTGCAACCTAGTTTGAAAATGCATCTTTCTCGTAAATATAAAGTAACATACTTAAACTTGATCCGATAAGAAATCATCATGCTGATTGGTTCTTGCACGTTAACTAATTCTTCCTTAATACCTCTTCGTTTATGTGATATAGAAGATAGGAGAAAAAAGAAACAACTATAGTCACCTTAACATGTATCAAAATTATGAAACAATATCTTACGATGCATCTGTCTCGAGCCCTTAATCCCTCTATTTTATTGTATATACATTAATCTGAGTGTATCCTAACTATCCCAATCTTTTGTCGTTTGTTGTAACATCCAGATATAATCTAAAATATGGCCAATAAGACATCTTAGTACCAAAATTAACTATATCCAGAAATATACAGTACAGATAAAAATTTTTTGGCTTTCCTTTAAACGTTGATGCTAAAATTCATTTAAATATTTTAAAGAAACATAAAAAATTTAACTTCACAAAAGATATAATAAACAATTGGAATATTATTCATTTTTAAAAATTCTTCGGAACTGAAAAAAAATATCTAATTGATTCTTAATTATATGGAAAAACAAAAACTCTTGTCATATAACTTTTATTTTAACTGTTCCGTTGTTTATTTGATCGAAATCAAATAAGAAAAGAATATTGTAAAAAAAAAAAAAAAAAAAAAAAAAAAAAACTACTTATGTTCAGAGAAATTCTCTAGGAATAAATTTCCTAAAATATTGCATTCTTTACGAATGTTTCATTCAAAACACTAAATTGTAGTGAAAAAAACTACTAATTATTTTAACTTAACATTTTTATTAAATAAAACTTTATCCAATGCACAAAATTCACATTCAGTTTCAAGGATATGAATAGTTTTTAAATTTCGTGACAAGAAATCAGTAATTTTTTATTAATATATGCATTATTTTAATTAAAATTTACCAAATTCTATTTGGCAGAGTTTCAATAAGAGTGACGCATGTGAAAGAAGTAAAAAATACATTGGTAAAAATAGTGTATGCAATTTTAAGGCCTTTCTCATATAGTGGTCACAATTTGCTATGTTCATAAGGTTTTGTTATTAGCATTCAAACAATGTAAAACTAGAAAGAATCCACAACGAGCTTACTTATCAGCAAACCTCATGTTTTGAAAGGCACGAAAATATACGTCTGGACACGCAGCGCGCGATATATATCTACACACACAATAAAGTTGAAAAAAAAAACTGGAAAGTATGTGGTTTTAATGAACTTGAGATAAATTTTACACCCATAACTAGCATCTATTAAAGCATTCGTAATTTATAGAACTCCAGAAAACAAAAGTGAGTTTCGTACATAAATCAACTTTTAGACGCGTTAACAATACAAATGAAATCACGTTATTTTAGCATTCCTTTTTTACCAGTGCCTCAGCTGAAGGATTCAGTTGGGCAATTCTTGCTTTGAGAAAATTTGACTTGAAAATATCTAGATATCCTGATTTACAGAAATTTATACCTTTGCGTATTATCGGGAACCTGGAATCAGAGCAAAAGTTGTAATGGGAAGAAGTATCATTTCCAGACTACAGTATCGATTCCTGGAAACAATAATATTAGTTGTTGAAAAGGATAAAGTCGTCTAGGTGTCACTACAGAAATTAGGTGTAGGTATATAATGTGGAGATATGTCAACACATAGAATGTCTACAAGATTAGCTCATCGAGACAAAACGTGCAACATTGTTTCGTTACTGATGTAGTATCTTTAGGCAACCAGCTGAAACATCTGAAGCCAACTATTTCATGATAGTTTTTATCTGGGTGTTTCAAAATGCATGTAAGCTGATATAAGAATTCTTTAACCTGAGCTAACAGTGTTAATCTAAAAAATAAATTATTGAATATCGATGTTAGATGCAAAGTGATTAAACTCAAGTGCTGTTCATTAACAAGTTCTGACACCAACTAAAACAAAATGCTTTTGATGTCATAAGAATACGAAGCCTATTTTAGTAAAAGGAGGAAAGAGCAATTAGTGTCATATTCATTTGGAACAGATCATATTACAATAAATATGGATTAAAAATATAGAATCAAATGAGCATTGATGGACACAATAATTCATATAATTCGACGGTCCAAATAAATGCAGACAAGATATTAAGATCTTTTTCAATTATTTGTGACTCTTTGCAATTGCATGATAATGCTAGACACCATATAACTTATCTTGAGAAGAGCTTGAAGCTGAAATTCTACATCTAATGAAGTTGCAAACATTCTTTCCTGACTTCAGTATTTCTTAGGTCACATTAAGACGGTGATTACCTGTAAGACTGTCTCCTTTGATAGTTTAGAAATGGTATTTCTTCTAGAGGGGAGTACTATTCCCTGAAATCTTACTATTTCAACTTTACGCCATCCTTGTAAAACAGGTTAAAGAATAATTATTGTTACAACCTATTAAACCCCCGATATATACATATTTCTCTATATCCAAATAGTTAGTTATTTTTAATTTAAAGGAAACCAAAGTTCTCAACAATAGAACATTTTCTTGTTCTTTTTATAGTTCTCAGAATTAAAATCTTCATTAAATTTTTTAAATTCTTTTTGTATTTTACGTTTTATTTTTTATTACTTTTATTTTCTATTTTATGCTCATGTTTGGAAGTAAAGCAACAATTTTATAAGCGTGTTCCTTTATATTTTGTTTAGCATACAAATATATAATTGTACATTTTTTCATTACTACATATTAATTCAACAGAAATAGCTTTAAAATCTCCACAAAACAACCTATTATATTAAATATGGAATTTTAAAATTGTAGTTGAGTAAAGTGTGCTTGACACGGACACTTATAAGAAACATGATTGTGCTTAAAATGGTATTTCATATAATACACTTTTAAAAGTAAAACTTTATTGTTATAAAATACTTCTTGTAGAAGAACACGAAAATTTTCCTTTTTATATAATATATTTATTATACTTTGGTTTAAAACAACATCAATTTGATTATCCTTGACTATATTTTTAGTTATTATTAAATTTCATGTGAGAAAATAGCAGAAAAAAATTGTGTTAAAACAAAATGCAATGACAAAAATAGTCTGAAATTCTTTAATTATTGGAATGATTTAATACATTTTTGTCTCTCTTACGAATTTAGGTATAAAGTGGATTTCAAAACAAATCAATAGTCATTTGGAAAGAATAGAATTTCAACATATGATTGTTTTTACGTAGTAATTCATCTTAAAGTTTGACTTATCAACTTTGACTCGCAATATTATTTTCCTATTCATAAAACTTTACAAGAAATATAGGCATGGATATAAAATTTTATGTGAGCTGGAGTTTTTTCTATTTTTTTGGACTGACTAAAAGTTAATGACCTTTTTGTTGCTATTTAGTAATTTGCTGATACTTATTCTCAGAGGCTCACTTTGGCATCTATTGCACTTGTCATTAGTGTGATAAAAATGTACTTAGAAATATTCAACGAATTACTATGCCGATTCGCAACTATTTCTGATATAGCTTATTTTTTCAGAAAAATATAATATATTTCCTTACTCCATCTCTTTTGAGCTCTACGATACTATATCGGAAATAGGGTTTAACTAATTAACTTTTTAACCATTCAATTAAATTAACCTAGAAAGTACTTAAAGTTCCACTAAAGAATCACTCTTGAATGTACACGCATTCAGCTAAATGTTTTGAATGAGAAATTATACAACATTTTATGAATTAAATGTGCTTAAGAACAAGATAATAATTTAGTATTACCCATAAAATCATACATTTGCTTTTTAGAATTCTCCATACTAAGACTATTTTAAATTTCAAACTTTCATTTCTTTTTAATTTTTGGAATGGATGTTTAATTTCATCGCAAAGAAGACTTTCTTGAGTAACATTGGAATAATATTTCTTGATTACAATTCTTGAGTAATATTCATGAAAGTTTATTCTTGAACATTTTGAATAATTCAGGATTTGCACGAGTTTTTAGAAATATTCAAGAAAGTTTTTCATTATTTTCTTGACAAACAAGTGTCTAAATTATTATAATAGAGTAATTTAGGCGAATGTGTTGTACTAGATAAACTCTTATGTCAAAGTATTATAGAAGTTGAGCTCTTCCGTATTACGAAAATATCTATTAAGCAATTATAACATTTTTGAAGATAATAAGTATATATGGATATTGAAAAAATGAAAACGTTAATTATATATATATATATATATATATATATATATATATATATATATATATATAATATATTGAAATGGATGGCTATTGACTTAATTTTGACTTCATGAACAAAATTTACTACTTTGATATTTACTTCATGAGGTAATCTTCTAATTCCCTTTAATTTCAAAAGAAATATGTTTATCTATGCTAATGAATCATAAAATACATAATTGAAAAAATCTGCCAAAAATTAAAGGCACACTTATATCACAAAATTGTTCAAGGAAATTTTGACTCTTAATCTGGTAAATTAAAATTTTATAAAAGTAATATAAGCAAACATGTATGGGTATTATACCAATATAATTTTTATATGCCCAGTTTCTGACGGAAATAAAATGATATGCTTATTTTATTTCGTGTTTTTCTAAACAACTCATAAAATTACTGTCATGATTCTTAAAAACGAAGCAGTTTAAGGCACGTCAATAAATTAGATTTTAATTTAATGGTATCAATCCAATTTCTGTAAAATTATTTGAGAACTTATTTTACTCAAAAATTGAGAAGCTATATAACTTAATATATATAAAGAGAGAAAGAGAGAGAGAGAGATGTTATATGAATAAATTAGAAATATGGAGTGATTCAAATTATTTTAACTTTGAAAATTATATTTATTTATTGATTAGAGCCATAAAATTACTCTGTAAATAATCAAATATTGAATAGTCATTCTAACAACAATAATATTTGCAGTGAATTGGTAGCTATAAATCCTTAAAATATCAGCGTTTATAACTGAACTTGATTAATTCTAAATCTACTCTTTTAAAATTCAGAAAATCAATGAAATTACTTTCAAAACGTGGAATAATGCTTTCACATGGCGAGAAAAAATATAAAAATAATGAACTATGAACTACAATATATTAACTGTCTAACGTTTAAAAAAGGATAAAGAACACGAATTTGCTCAAAATAAATAATAAAAGAAATATCTTTATTAAAAGAAAGCTCTATTAAAAAAATCTACTAATGAGAAGCAATACGGATACAAAAAATTCAACACAAAAATTTCAAAATGAAATATGTAAATGCAATTGTAAGGGACTTATTGCCTGGAATGTACTCTACCGAATGGGGTTTCTGAAAATTTGAAACATATTGTTCCATTACATCCTAACTTTGCAAACGAGAACTTGTTTGTAGTCTGGCAGGGAAATATGAGTTCTGAATGATATTCTGGTTAAGATATGACGTTCTAAACTTGTTTGATGCAAGCAAGATTCGAAGAATATTTCTACTTTGGCTTATTCGATAACTATTCTAAGTTTTCAACTGTTTTCGCTGCTTCATACTAGGAAAGCTATTGTTATCGTCCATATAATTCTTTCATAAATTTTGGATATATCTTCAAGCAACTATAAATATTTACTTCAACTGGCAAATATCTATCACTGATACATATATTTTAATGAAAATATTCGGATTGCATTATTTATATTTGCTGGGACTACAAATAATAAAAGTAATAATAATATAATGACACACACACAATAATAATAAATATAATAATATAGTACAGATAAAGAGAATGAATGCATAAATGTGTGAAAAAATAGTTTATATAAAATATATAAACTTCCACTTTTTCATTTTCATCAAATATATATATATATATATATATATATATATATATATATATTATATATATATATATATATATATATATATATATATATATATATATATATATATATATATATATATATATATATATATATATATATATATATATATATATATATATATATATATATATATATATTGAGTATTATAAATTAAATTATTTCCAAATTTCTATTTAACTATTTAAAATTAAAATTTACTTTGGATAATACATGGTCCAACTTTTGTTAATTAATCTAAGAAGATGGCATTATAAATATTCTTATCATATCAGAACTACTTCTTACATTTTAAATATCGTCGGTAAAAACTATGTAAAATACAAAATTTAAAAATATTAATTTCAAGTATATTCAAAATTTATTTTCATAAAGCTTTTCTATATTCAGATTACTTTTAGATCTCAAGATTTAATTATGAATAGAAATTTTTTTTTAATTTGTCTCTTGAAGATAAATCTTTTCTTCTCTATAATAAATGTAAAACTTTTCAGTGGAAAATCAACATAGAATATTTGATTCTCTCGTAAGAAGAGAAAAGTGTGTAGCAGGTTTTACGTTTAATCAGTAAACTAATCAAAAGCCAGTTATATTTCCCTTTTTTCCATCGTCATCTCTGAATCTTCTTTGTAAGAAGTTAACCTTTTCTATATGCTTGACTGCAATACGCGTTCGTAATTAATAAATTGATATTCTTCGTGTAGCAAAATCTACTTCCTTTTTAAATAATCAATAGTGACTCTCCTTTTTCAAAATTAAAGTGCAACCGAGTGCTTATAATATCTAGGAATTTTAATTTAAATATTGCAATGAAATGTACGCTCAAGTGAAATTCTGCGATTAATAAATTATTTGTTCTTTGTTTAATAAAGAAAGGGATAGAAACCAAGATCATACTTCTTAAGATCTTCCTTTCAAAACACATACACAGGGAATAATCCATAAATATATCCATTAAATATTGTTAAAACCAATGTTTACTTGTCTTTAAGTTATATTATTGGTATAACGATTATATTTCGTAAAATATATGAGTAAAAAAGATTGCATAGATTACTGTTTATAGTGTATTCATTATTCATTTACATTAATTTCAGTACATAGTAAATAGTTCAATTAATTACATCGAATTAATCATTTGGAACAATACTGTATGTTGGACCATGCCCCCCCTAACAATGGAACTTCAAAGCAAAATGACCCCTGCTTCAGTTTTCCAGTTTCTCATTTTTAAATTCTCTTCGTTTCTCCCTTAAAAACTCCTTCAACCTTATTCATTCACCATTTCTCGTCTTCGTTGACTGGAGAACTGACTTTTAATTATCTATGCGCAATGATTGTCCTGTCTGCCCATGTGTGTCTCAATCGTTGGGCTTATTTTGTAATTCTACATAATTAATAATGAATTTCTAATTTTTTTTAAATTTCATGATTGCATTGTTTTTTTTAAACAGCACACACTCTCTCTCTCTCACTCTAATTCGTACAACAATTGTTCTTAAGATTTCCCTTCATTTGCTATTAAAGATTTCTCACAGCCGCGGGTCGTATTCATTGACTCATAGATATTTGTTGGTCTGGTCACAGCTTCTGACATTGGAAACTTCGATGTCATTGACGTAAGCATGATTTCATCTTCCAAAATATTTTAAAATTACATTAATTGAGCTACTTATTCTTGACAGAACAAATGTCTCATCTCGATTTCTTTTGCTAATCAAATAATTTCCTTTTCTGAAGAAAAATAAATTACGATGAATTTAATTTGTATTATATGGTTGTTAGAATAGATTACATTAAACATTTCTTGAAGAGTATTAACATTTTATAAGAAATATAATAATCCTTCTTTCCATACTTTATTATATTATCTGAAAGAGCTAAGGGAATGGTAGAATAATTTTTAAAACTTATTATTTTTCGTCAATTTTCTCTAAATAATAGTTCAGAAAAACTCAAGAATTTTTACTCTCTCTCGTATATAGATATTTTTAGTGATTTGGAATACACGTTAAAATGAAGGTTCTTGTTAAATTCTCTGTTAAGAAAAAATTCAAGATAAATTATAATTTCTGTGAAACAGGAATTTTTCTGTTGGAAAAATATAGTGTCTAGTTTCCTAAAAAAATGGGGACTAATTCTTAGGCGAAGAAATTAAGTGGCTTTCAAAAAACAAAAATATTTCATTGTAGATTTAGAAGTAAATATTAACATTTTGAAGAAAAAAAAAACAGCTCCTTCTCCTAAAGATAGATAACTAATAATTTGGCTTAAAATATCTTACTATTTTACTATATAGTTAAAATTTATGTGGTTTCCTTAAGTGTTATTTTAAAAGAGAGAAATAATTACGGCTAGGTTTAGAGTTATTATGATATCTTTGTTAGCAAAATATATATCATTTTTATACCACAGATGAATCACCAAGTCTTTATATAAAACTAAATTATGATTTTATTATATTGTTAAAAGTTATAGATTTTATTATATAGTTAAATAATTTGCATATTTAAAATGGAAAATATATTATATTCCAACCATTCTAATCATCAGCAAATACTGTATCGATTGAAATGACCAATAAAATGTTCCATAAGTAAATGAGAATATAAATTATAAAATATATCGTTAAATAACGTAATTGACAGGAAAATATTTCACATGATAGATATTAATAAGTTTTTTTACTAAGAAAAACCATCGAGCATTTTGCATAATAATCTTAAACTACTGCCAGTTTGAAACATATTAAAAAAGTCTCCCTTTAGTCTCACTTACAATAAAAATATTTATTTAATCCAAAATAAAATTAATTTTTCTCATTTTGATTTTTTTAAATATTATTTCTTATTTTGGCTCTTTGGTTTTTTATATATATATATATATAAATTTTTCATTTTCAATTTTTCAAAATTTTTCATTCAATTGTATGGTGTATATTAAATCTTCCATATATATTGACAGAAGAATGGTTCTAGGGTGTGAATATGTGGCTACAAAGATGTGCTCTTTCAATCAATTATTCAATATAATAAACCACTCTTATATAAGACTATGCCGAACTGGTAACCGAATGGTTAATACTCTTGGCATAGGTTCAACAGTTCGTGGCTTCGAATCCCACCTTGACGTGAATATTTGTAGTTGTTTGGAACTCAATTTTAACAGTAGTTCGTGGTCTAATCAGCCATCGTGTGCAAAAATTGTCCGTTGAGTGACAAACAAACCAAACTTAGATACGACTACAGATGTTTAGCAAATTAATTAGAATGCTTGTTGTTGCTAGTATGGTAGGTTATCAAACTTTATGTGATTTTGAACGTGATATTTAAGACAGAGCTTGAAAGATAGGAATTATCACTAAAGCTGATATTATTTCCGAGGGAAAGATCCAATTCGAAATTTTTGGCGTTCTACCGTTTCATGAATAAACAGTTCTTCTGTCCAGAAGGGCGAGTTTGATTCCCAAGGCCATCAAAGACCCCCCCCCGAATACATATGACACACGTCCTCGTTAAATCTGTGGAATCAAAAATTCTGTGGTCGGTCACTGAGCAGTTACTATGGGTGCAATGGTCTGGAGAAGATTCCCTCTCCCACCAGATCAATATCAAAATCCTCTGGTGTTAGTACTTATAACAAAGTCGTACTTTCACTTCGTTGTGCTCTGGTTAAACGAAAGACACACCCTACTGACTTAAATTCGCATAGCCAAAGGCATAGCGAGTTTGTCTTGTCCAAGAATCATAAGTAACAACAACATGAATGTACTGTGAATTTCTTTTGTCCGGTAAAAGCTTAAATGTGAGACCTAAGAAATGCATTGAAAACACGCTATCATTGAATAGAATGCTTAAATGAGGGTTAGACTATACTTGAGGGTGTCCCTTGAATTCTCTCCAAGTTCATCGTCAAGCTGGGCGATGTTGTTCTATTTATGGTAACCCTAAACGTTATTATGAAATCTATTCACGATTATGATTGATTGAGATTTACCCATTATTTTTAAATGTTTAACGGTGTATGTAACTGAGGTCAGTTACTTCTACGGTGGATGTCAGCTGGTAAGGTTTATTTTGTTTTATTGAAATTTAGAATTAGCCTTGAAAATGATTTTGGCAAGTAAATTCATTCTGAAGTTTTTGTACGATTTGGGAAACAACGGGAAAAAACAGTGATTGACTGGTGTATGAATGAAGGCTTAGTTAGTAATATGTATAAATGTCCTGTTTGTGCGAAAGGCATGTTTCTGGTCGAACGTAAAGATCGATATGAGGGCTTTGAATGGGTTTGTCATGTGAAAGGATCAAATGCTCACCACATAAAACGATCCATTAGAAAAGGATCGTGGTTTGAGGAGAGCCATTTGAGTATGGTAGTGATTTTAATTTTTACGTGGATGTGGGTGTATAGAGCTAACAGCGAACTGATTAAAACTGAGTTAAATATTAATAATGACAAAACTTTAATGGATTGGAAGAATTTTTGTAGAGATGTCTGTGAGGATATATGTGCGCCAAAGTGTGAAATGATTGGGGGACCTGGCGTGATTGTAGAAAATGATGAAAGTAAATTTGGAAAAAGAATATACAATAGAAGTAAAAGGGTGTATGGAAATTGGGTGTTCGGTGGTGTTGAAAGAGGGTGTAAAAGGCGCTTTTTTGAAGTTGTTAAAGATCGTACAAAAGAAACTTTAATGAATGTAATTAAACAAAACATCGTGCTGGGAACAATAGTTATTTCCGATTGCTGGAAATCGTACGACTGCCTTTCTGAGAATGACTTTAAACACTTGTCCGTCAATCATTCAAAGACATTCAAGGATCCGCAAACCGGAACCCATACAAACAAGACTAAATGAATGTGGTCAGTCATAAAAAGAGAATTTTGGAAAAAGTCATCGCCAGTCCGGCATCACAGAAGCCATTTTTAACTCATATTTCGTGGAATTCATGTGGCGATGGAGGTACACAGATTCTTCTCATGATTAATTTCAACAATATCTAGGTGCTATTAGAGAATTCTGTGTACCTCAAAGTGAGGATATTCAGCAAAATAAAGTGAGTAGATTTTTCCTGTTTTTATGTTCTTACTGCATTATTTTTGAAATTTCATTGTGTTTTGGCCGCCATTACTGTTTGCACCGCGTTCCACGCGAACAGGATTGGCGCCAAATAAAAATCACCAATCTCGCCAACGAGCACCCTCAAATATATTTTTACCTAAATGAGATAGTTACAACACACTTTCTCAATTGGCTTAAGGTTTCTGGGACATCAACAAATCTCCTTGTACTGACTGTTCATCAAGTAACCTTTGTTGATATGGTATTCCGAAACTAATGGTTCACTCGGATAATTACTGAATCCAAAGCACAAAGCTCCCTGGATTCACAGACACAGCAATCGGATTGTCAGTGACTGGAAACATGTTGTCTGGTCAGCCATTTTACGAAATCATTTTCCAACTGTATCAGGTGGATGAAAGCATTAGGATTTGACGAAAACAGGAATCCTGACACTCTGCATATTAATAAGATACATATTGGTCCTCTGGTGTGTCTCAAGATGAATCCATTAGGTGACCGTTTTTTAAGCAATTCAATCCTATCACCAATGTCCATTCATGTCTATTGTACATTCTGACGGACAAAGATCATTCCAACAAGAAAATGTGAGGCATCAAAAGTTGAGATTTGCTGCCGGATGGCTCCAGGTTTTTGACTAGTCATTTTTGAATTTTTCACCCACCACTTAACTCCACAGAAATGAATATTGTTAAGCATGCCTTGCAAAACATGCCATTCAGAAAAACTCTCCACCACCTAGTACTTCAGATTGATACTTTTGAAACATCTGGTATACTATGCAAAATATTCTACGTGAAGTTCATTGATGATATCTGACGTTCAAATTCATGCGGTGCTTATAGTGCTTCATCATCCGTTTCCCTGCTTTGGACCTCGTATAACAGTTTACATTTCTTTCCTGGTTTAATTGTCATCAAGTAACTGTAACAACTGTGAATTAACTGTGTGTTTAGTGATTCAACATTGCCATCTCGTAAACTTGACCTGTTTTCGGGTTAATTTTCAGTAAGATAATATTGGAAACGTTACTCTATCTTATTTAGTATCGAATTACAGTAGGATGTAGAAATTTATGGTTTAACGAAATTTCCAAATGTTTCTGTTTGACGTAATATCCCTTGAGGAGCAAAAAATCCATTCAAACGTATACTTTGCATATTTCTACAAAATGTAATGCAACTAATTAAACTTTTTTCATGGAGTAGCATGGTGTTTAGTGTTCAATAATTCAAAAGACTAATAACTAAATTTCCTTTTTAATAAATCATTAGCAAATTTACTTACCTGTAAATTTGGAATTTTATTTATAAACATTAACATTTTTACATTTATTAGATCAAAATAAGAAATTAGTATATATTGGATATATTTAATATAATACTCAAAATATATATATGCATGTAGTTCAACTTTTACATCTCAACAATCAATACACATTTTGCATTGTGGAAAGAGCTATAAAAAGGAAATTAAGCTTTTAAAATGATTTTATTCTTATCGTTAAGGAAGTATTTTTCAAACCTATCGTTGAATTAAAATTAATTGCTCAGAGAAAGTTAAAGATTCTTAAAATCTTATTGATGTTAAATATGTAAACAAAGAGATATGTTTACTAATATTCTAAATTAATTAAAGTGAATATGTTTCAAGAAAATATACCTTTTTTGTCACTTGTTTAATCATTTTCTTTTTGTTTTTTTAAATTTTTATATTAAGAAAGTAAAATAAATATTCAAATTTTTATCTCTCGAAACGAAAAAAATACCATAAAATAAGTTCAATTACTTCCCTTTTTATTTATACAAGAGGATCATTAAAATAACGTTATTTGTTTTCTATCTTCTGATATATATTTTCTTCTTTACAAATGTGTTAGCTAACAAGAATAAAACTGTTACACTTTATAGCTTTTTCGAAGTCTTTTTTAAGTATGTAAATATTTCGGCAATTAAAAAATATTTTATATTTTTTGTTAAAAACGCATAAAGTCACATAAAATTTACCTTAGAAGTCTTTGATTCTTAATTTGAAATAATCAGCATATAAATTACTCTCCCTATTTCTTAAACTAATATTGGTAAAAAAATGTCCCCTCATTTGTTGAAATTATCAGTTTAATTAAAAAAAATTAAAGTAATTCACATAGCTATGCAAATTCTTTTTTTATCAGTGAATTTAAAATGTCTACAAAAAGTTCCTAGCATTAAACATTTTAATTAGTTTTATAATTTCTTCACAGTGCTGGTTTTTTATGTCTACAATGAATCAAATAAGAATTACTTTTTAAATTATCAAAAGTATGCTATGTATTTGTATTTCTTTAGTATTACTGAATAATCAAAACATAAGGACTATTATGATCGAAAGAATATTATTTGCCTTAAAGTTAACTAAAGTTAAGAAATGGGTTATTCACTATATATCAAAACTTATTATATTTAATTTACAATAAACTGATAGTCACAAGAGACCATTAAAAACTGTACAAAATGAAACATTATTTTTTCCAAATTAATTGTATCAAGTGTTACGGAATTATTTGCCTAATTATCAATTTACACTATAAAAATGTTTACTCTAATGTTGGCAAAAATTTTATTTAACATTTAACAGCTATCTATTAAGTACTTTTCAATATTTGAGTAAATTTATATTCAATTAATGTGCAGATTACCTGATTTCCATATTTTAGTTATGTAGTAATACCACAAAATGAAGTGTACGAAAAAGTACAAGAATAAAAAAGTGATCTTATATATAAAATGATTTCACTGATTTCCATCGATAACATCTTGTGAGTTCCTACATACCGCAATTAAATGCTATCCCAAGATATATCTCGGTCGTAGCAGAATTTCCAGTAATTAAAATACAAGAAAATGCTTTCAAGCTTACAATGCAAGATAATTCCTTATATCTTAAAATGCAAGAACACACAATCTGATGTTACACAATCTCAAAATTAACACTATCAACAGTATTTTGGACATTTTCGATGAATATTTTGATTACGTTATGATTACAGTTGTTACAGTCGTAATTATCGCTCTGTGGCAGATGTTTATAATGAAATTAGAAGCAGTGAAACAATAAAAAAAACTAAAATTTAGGTTTGTTTAAATTTTTGTAATGAATAAAAAATAGAAAAAGTTTTATACTATTTTTCAAAACATTTTTATGAATAGAGATTCATAAAGTAATTTGGGAAAGACAATTTTGAAGCAGATGCAATATGTAGACAAAAATGTTTCAAATGCATACTTCTAACAAATAACATGTTTTAAAACGCATATTTTTATGTGTAATATTTTTTTATTAAAAAAAATTGGTAGTTATAATGCAAAAAATTATTTTTTTCCACTGTTCCGTTTTAGTGTATCTCCTCTCATAGATTCCAGCTTTAAATTCCTTCTGTTTTTATATGATCTTTGTCAAACCTCTTCTGCTGACGAGAGAAAGTGAAAAATTCAATTTGCTAAGCACTTTATTTCAAATCTAATTTGTCGTATCAAACAAATCTTGAACAAGACACGGACTTATTTAATTAAAGGTAGAATTTTTCAAATCCATTCCAATCCGAGTCGATATAGTGCTTAATTACATTTTTCGATACTCTTCTTGATCAATGATTAATATGATAATGCATTCGCCGTGCAGCTCCTTCGATTTTTTCCATTTGTCAGTTGTTTAAGTAAATGAAAAATGCCTGATTCAAAGGAAATTAATTTCTTTGATTTTATTTCACATTCTGGATGTTTCCTTTTTTCAAGATTTAAATATTGCATACTAAATGATTGCTTTTTTTCACATATTACAAAACATGATAAAAATTTATTAGAATTAACTGTACTGAAGCATTAATGAGAGAGAGAGAGAAATATGTTACAAGGAAATAAACCTTTAAAAAATATTAAAACAGTCTTAATGTAAAAAATTTTTAAATTCAATATGATAAAAAATATAATTTTTTAAAATTATCTTCATAGTATTGAGAATACCTATTTTACTTTTGATAAAGTACAAAAAAAGTATCAAAATAAAAAAATTATGATCGAATGTTGAAAGTTAATATAACGTGGTTAAAATTAACTTTATATTATATTACATGCAATACAAAGTTGAAACTGAATCTTAAATTTTTTTGAATCGCTTAAATCATGCAAAAATAATGAGTATTAAAATAATAATTAAAATGAAACTTGAAAATTGTGTCAAAAGAAAAATACATTCATTAAAGCTAATTGTCCGAAAACTCCGAAAAAATAATTCATAAAAGCAAAAAAAAGTATAAGATAAGCAATTAGTATTTTAAATAGCTGCTTTTGAATTAAATGCATAGTTTTAGAAGAAAAGTAGTTTTCAAGATTTTGCATTATGCTCAATAATTCATTCATGGACACAAATCAAAGGCTCACATTTTTGGCTCCAAGAATTTTATTGAAAATGCACTCATTGATTACTCACATATTCATACATAAACTTCGCGACACACAATGATTTTGGAAACTCTTGAAATTCATATTTGTGTGTGTGTGATTAACATCATATAATCAATCATACAATATGAAAATTAAAATAAAAATTTTATTATTTTTATTTTACTAGATAATTATTAATTTACTATATAGATAATTATTAATTTCATGAAGTGTTACTTCCATTGAATATAATGTTAATATTTAGTACATTTTTTTGATATATCGTAAAAAACCTATTCTTTTTAAGAACTTTAATTCAGGTGCTAAACTATTGGCATTCGAGGAAAATAATACTAACAATTGTGCTTCCTGGTCATGATTTTGGAGAAAAGAATGAGTTAATTGAAAACGATTATTTAATTGATTCCATCTGTAATGAAAATCAACTCATTCCGGCTTTTAAAAGTTTTTAGAAAGTATTAATTGCACACTGCCAAAAGCAGTTTGATAAACAAGGGGAAAAGTAAGAAAACCGTTATGCATAAGTGAATTTAAAATACTGACATAGGTAGCTAGGTATGAGATTAAAATACATGATAATTATGTTTATATGGATATGGATAGCATTGTATTGACATAAAATGCAAAATATAAGCGTAATGAAATGAAATACAGAAGAAAGGGAAAAATAAATGTTAGGAAATATAATTTATTTTGAACGATAGAAAAAATGTATGCGGTAATTAAGAGCAAAATTATGCTTTCATGTAAAAGAAAATGCACACGTATATTGCAAATAATGCTCCCCCCTTACACATGAATGTCAAAATTGAAGGAGTAGAGCTTCTGATTGCGCTATCTTTTTATTATCTTTGCCATTTTTGGTGCCAGTTAAAATCCAGTTCTTTTGGATTTTAGAGCAAAGTCGTACTTTCACATTTGTGGTACTCTGGTTAAATGAAAGACCCACCCAATTCACTTGATTTTGCATTGCCAACAGCGTAGCAAGCTTGGCTTGTCCAAATGTCATATGTGACATTTCAATAATGCAAAATGCTTAATTAGGAGTATACATCTATTGAACACCTATTGTTCCTGTACACTTGATTTTCATGGGTGTGATGAGAGTATCGATAATGTTTTGGAGGGTGTATTTTTTCTCCTGAAAAATGTCCACCTTCAAGTTCTGAAAAATAAAATAAGGCCCTCGTCTAACAGCAATGGGTCGCCTAATTCTGTACTAAACATGCTTAGTCTTTATTAGGACAGGAGAGCATACCAACTGCTGTAAAAGCTGTGTTTTGTTAGATTTGAGCAAGTTCTCTCTAAAATGAGCTTTAGTTTTAGTATAAATATGAGGTTTTTATAATCATGCACTAAAATAAAAATAATAATCAATGGCATATGATACAGTATGAAACCTTAGTATCCAGTATACTTTCATCTTAATAGTCAAATTGTGATTCTCTGTATCTATTCTTTGTTTGTTTGTTTGTCGCTCAACGGTCACTTTTTGCACACGAAGGCTAATTAGACCGAGATATACGGTTTAAAGTGGATTCGGAACCACTACAAATATCTATGCCCAAGGTGAGATTCGAACCCATGAACTGTTGAACCGAAGGCTAGAGCGTTAACCATTCAGATGCCAGCTCAGCTCCTTGTATCTACCTCGACTATTGTAGCTCATACCATTCATTCACCTCGTTTGAAATATGATTTTTACCGCATGGATGTGGAGTTATTTTAAATGCTCGTTCCGTTTCATACCGAAATACGTTTTGTTTGATATCCCAAACATGTTTGTAAACAGCATTGACTTCATTCACTTTAAGCGTTATTCAGAGGACACTTTTCTTGGATCGCAAGATATCTTGACTACAGTGAAATACGTAACGATGGTCTGTATGCTATGATACCGCAGGAGTGACTTTTTTCCGTATCAATACCTAAAACTGCCTACTTCTCGGATTTAACTCCCCAACATAAATAAATATAAAATTCTTTGCCATTTGAACAGCATTCGCTTCATTTTTGTGTTATTCCGGATTCAAAATTTCTATAAAATACCAAGCCCCAGATTCTGATAGATAACGTTATCGTGACATTTTAAGTTCTCTTTCCCCAAAGTAAAATCTGAACAATTGATTTCACAAATGAAACAGTGATAAATAGTTTTCTTAAAATCACAATTTCTGAATGTAAAATTAAATTTTTGACATCATGAACGTGGGTCTTTATAAATATTTCTCTTTTGTTTTCTGCTACACTTATAATTATGGACGTTTCATTGATAGTTTTTAACATTGCAAATATTTGCATTAATTCCTTAAAATAACCTATGTTTTGATTTGTGCATTAATGATTAATAAATCTGGCTTGAATTTTATTTAGTTCTGTAATTCTCTAAAGTGAAAAACTGCTTTGATTTCGACAGGCTTCTTCTGGGCGTATAATGTGTTGGTTTCTTTAAGCATGACATTGACAGAAATATTTTAAATTGAAATGATTAAAATACATAGCATAACTCATTTCAGAATCTTGAATGAACCTGTAACATTTTTATTTATTTTGCCATATAAACTTTGAACAATCTGACCCATCCTCAAGCATTATTCAGCTAAACAATTGTTACAAGGATATTAAATCTAAGAAAGTAAGTAAGTCATACTCTGATAATTTTGAGCAAAATATTCCTTATATTTTGTAATTTTTTTGTAGTTACATTCTACAAAGGATAAATAGTGTAATTCGGGTAATGATTAAAATACCTTTTTAGGATTCGTTTAATGAATCCTGAGATAATGATTCCGACTTTTAACCGAAATCAAGTGAAGATATTTATACTATGATCTAGAAATAAAATGAACCTTCTTTTGCAAAACTTTCATAGCACAGAAATATTTTTATTACAAATAGTCAAGGCAATCAGGGTCTATCAACATGTTGATCATAGGCAGACACAAATTGCAATCTTATAATGATAAAAAACAATTAGTTTATGAAAACCAGGTTTCTAACTCCTAAATTTTTTAGTTAAATAAACTGCGAAGTAAAATTACGCTTGAAAAATATTTATTAATTTTTCATCATCTAAAGTTGTCGTCACAATCTATACATATTAAAAAATAAAGGTTTTCCTTGTTTTAAATCTTACCCATCCAGTTGTCCGAAGCGCTACGTTTATCTGGTCGGTGAAGGGCTCCGTTTAGTAACCCAAAAGTAGAGGATTGATAAAACAGACCCAGTGGAAGACCATTGTGCTGAGAGAGTCAAATGACGTTAAAAATGCCTTAAGAACCGATACTCTTTCTGTGTTGTGGCGGGGAGAGGAAGTGTCGGCTAAGAAGACGAACTCAACAGTTGACCTTGGTTTTAAATTACAAAGTGGATAGATGTGATTAGCGGCTTTGGTAAGAAAAAAAAAAAAAAAAAAAAATTGTTCAAGGGGACATATTTTTCTATAGACGCTAACTTAACCCAACCTATGATAGAATTGTTGGCAATATATTTTTTCAATGCTTGTACATACATACATACATGTGTGTGTGTAAAAATCTAGTTTGTTTTAAATTGAAAGGTTTGTAATGGATTTTTTGAATTTGACATGACATAAACGTAAAAAAAAAACTTTTTTTGACTGCCGTCATGTCAAAATCAAAAAACCCATTACAAACTATTCAATTTAAAATAAACGAAATTTAAACAAATTACAAATTATAACACTTTATTTCACGTTGCTATGTGCCATGTATTTAAAACATCCTTCTCTACAAATAAAATTATTTGCGTTCTATTGGAAAATATAAAATTTCTGATTTACAAAATTAGCCATTTTCGGAAATAGTCAATGTGGTTTCGCGTTGAAATCACTTATTTGACAAACCGAAAAATCACTTCAAAGTCTAAGCAAACACGAATTGAAAGTATTTCATAACCAGTTAAGATTTTCTCTTTATCAAAAGCGCTCGAGTGCGAGAAAATAGATCACTTTAATATTTAATTTAGATTTTCGAAACACAAGTGAAGTATTCAATCTTTAAAGTTCGCCTGTGTGCAGCAGCAAAGAAGGAGAAAAGCAGTCGGGAAGAAGTTTCTCCCTGCCAGTTTAGTTATCGGATAATATTCTTTGCCTCTTCAAAGAAGCTGCTTTTCCTTAGAAATATTTATCTCTCTCTCTCTCTCTTTCGGAAGAAATTCCCTAATTACATGGGTAAAAGCACTTTCTGCTTATGAGAGGCTAATCGATATGTTCTCATGTTTTCGGGGGATAAAAAATGTTGATAAAAATTGTGCAAAATTATTTTCTGCCTTGTTAATGATCTTGTACCGGAAAAGTTCGTTTTTTCGACTTGTTAGTAACTAGAATGAAATGGTTTGTGAAGCGAGTCAATTTTTGTAATTTCCCAGAAGAA
The DNA here is from genome assembly GCA_030067965.1 of Latrodectus elegans. Taxonomy (NCBI): domain Eukaryota; kingdom Metazoa; phylum Arthropoda; class Arachnida; order Araneae; family Theridiidae; genus Latrodectus; species Latrodectus elegans. The sequence continues at coordinate 61,296,373 of CM057817.1, forward strand.
AATCGAGAATCAAACGGAGAACAAAATAAGCTAAAGAAGGGATGGCAGCCTAATATTATCATGAAATGTACTTTCGTGACCGTGCAATAATGAAGATTTCTTGGCTTTCTTCCAGGAAAGAAGCTTAGCAAGAGAGAAAAGTTAGCAAAGCAAAATTTATAAGTACTCAAATTTATGAATCGGACATTTTCAGCTGGTTTCGAAATATTATATCACATTGGATTTCAGAAAAAGAACACAAGCGTTTGAAAATAATAGTATGAATAGGGTCAATATCAATAAGAACATTCTTTTGCTATTGAAGATCAATTCAGAAAGAGATAACTTAAAACAGTTTTTATGACTTTAATTTCTTATAATCACGGGAAAGTAACAATCTATTCTATTGGGTTTACGTAGATCGCTTATCCAAGTAATGTCTCTAGTCCACAATTAAAATTTATTTAAATAAAATGCATTATAATAATAATATAAAAACTCAATAATATTAATATGTAAATATATAAGTTAGTTTATAAAACATATAATAATATGCATCCTTGTCCGCATATAATTTTATATTCTTAAACGATAATTGTTAGATACTTAATATTATGCTTTATTATAACTCTATATTATTTTGATTTATTATAATATAATATAATATATATATATATATATATATATATATATATATATATATATATATATATATATATATATATATATATATATATATATATATATTATATCACACACATACACATTATTAATAATATTTTATAATTTATTATTACGACTTAATTTTAATTTTCTTCATCTGAGTTTAAAATCATAGACTGTATGTTTTAACATTTATAATTATATTTTTTTCGATTGTTTTCCATAATTTTAAAAACAAGACCTAGTAATATGAACAGTAAGATTTTTATATAATTTTAGTAATCATGGTGAATTTAATAAAGATATAAATTGCAATAAATTTGCGATTTGTATTTTAATTCTGTAATCCTTAAGAAATATTTATGAAAAGGTAAAAAGAATTCTTTCAAAGTATCTAAAACAGTTTCGTTAATGTTATTCCAGGAATAATAAATAAGCCTTCCTATAACACCACACATTAGTGATAAAACAAAAATGAATATTATATGTTTGTAAAGGAATAAGTCTGAAGAATGATTACATTAAGCTAAACGGCTTAGTTTTTAAAAAGTATTTAAGTTAATATATTGTCAAAATTTCCAGATATTAAATCAAATACATTGTAATTTAATCATTACCAACCGCACAACACCTATGTATCGTATACAAGTGATAATGGAATTGATATTAACGTGTATATAATGCCATGGATGCATAAAATAACAGCCCAAATTTGTTATTTTTCATACATGGATTTCACATGTTAAGGTTGACAAGGAGTACCCTGAAAACATTTACGTTTTTTTCATCTCATAAAAGGACATGAAACAGAAATTATTATGAGTGTTTTTCTGATTTTATGTTTTGCGAACAATGATATTTATTCGAAAAAACATTTAACGAAAAAACCAGTTTACTACATGTGCTACACTTAAAATAGAAAGGTAGTGGTCGATCATTGTCATTACCATTTCTAAAACATTTTGTAGGCGGTTCCTCAAATATTGTTTTAAGGAAAATTAACTCAGAAAAAACAAATACAGAAATAAGGAATAGAGAAGGAACAGTTCATAAAAATTGTAGTATTATTGCACACACAAACCTATTCAAATTCTTAAATAATTACTTCAAAATACCCAGAAATGTAAATAGTCTGAGTTTTCATGTAATTCAAGATTACTGAACTTTATTTTTCTCAAGGACTATGAAATGTGCATCAACAGAAAGGAATATTTTATTTCCCGTGACATAATCGTTCAGGAAGACCTATCTATCCTTAACAACAAGTAAACATGAAATGAATTTTTTATTCAAATATGATAATTTTTTTACCTCTGTCTGAAGAAAAAATTTTGATAATGCTGAATTTGAAAAATCTGGCATTAATGATTACATGGAAATATGAAACTCGTCAGATTTATATTCATTTAAGGAACTTTCCATCATAATTTCCAAAAATTAAGTCATTCTCATTCTGAATTAAGAAAGGATTTTTTGATACCCATACTTAAGATATGGAGCTATGAATTTCAAGAAAAATATTGCTTAGCAAAAGTGAGTGGTCAGAATCACAAAGGCAGACTATATATAAACACTTAAAAGCTTTTGGATCGTATTGCACTTACTTGCTAACTTTATCACTGAAGACACAAACAAATTCTAAGAACTTAACTCAGTTAACTTAACTTTCTCTGGTACATAAAAAGGATGTCAGCTTTGTAAAGGGGAGTTTTCAGTTTTGCATTGTTCCTATATCATTTTTTATAATACATTTTTTGCATTTCACAGTTATTTAAAAGAATTTTGGCCGCTTCATAAACTATTAAACTGATTAATGTGAATAAAAGCTTTAAGCAATACATACTGCTTGCTATACTTTTGTCTTGCTGTGTGAATGATTTTAAATATAACCGTTATTTTCTAAAGAAAATATAACTAGTATTAAAGACAATAATTTTCATGTATATGCTATATTCAGAATAATGTTTATTCCACATGAAATAGTCTTTCATGAAAATAAATAGTGCCATCACAAAAATTATGGAATGAATGATTTATTATTTGAAAAGTAATGTAATTGTGGGTCTTCGATTATAACTAAATTAATATAACACTTTTAGGAAATATAACAGACCAGTTGTTGATCCGTTAATTTTTGCGAATTCGTAAAGGATATTCTTTTCTACGAAATATCATCGGGCTTATTTTCTTTTTATATAAAATTATTGCTTCGAAAGCTGTATATTTTGTAAAGTTTATTTTTAATATTGTCTTTACAGGTTTAGTGAATTTTAAATTTTCATAGGATGTGGCAAAAGAAAGCTGATATTCATAAATGATCAACTTGATATATTTTTCCTCAGTAATCTATTTCACTTATAATTGTTTTCTTAAGAAGGAACTTTAAATTGTAATGATTTTTCATTCACATTCCTGTTACACATTGTACATTTGGAGGAAATATATTTTTCTTTGCAATCTTTTTAAATTGTTTTAATTTTTTTTTATATCTGAGACTATATTTATAAAAACGTCAATTTTTTAGTCATTTTTATATTTACTATTATAAACAGCAGACGCACTAACTAATGCGCAGATGACAATATATGTACATTTTTCGACATATAATTTTTATTACATTTCAACTTCAAATTATAAATCTTTTGTAAAATGATTACATTACTTTGATTTATTTTATTTCAAAAATAGCTATTTTAAGTTGAGTGTTTCATCACTAATTTCAAGTCAGTACTTACATGGTTTATTCATAACATTTCTTTAAGCATTAATATATCCAAAAAATTAAAGTATTTTAATATAAAAACAGTATAAAGTACTCAGTGTTTTATACAGATTTTAAAAACGTAAAATTATGTTTATTTTATAATCTATTATTTTTAAATATTTAACTCATTTTTTTATGGTAACTTTGCATTACATACATACATACATAGATATATATATATATATATATATATATATATATATATATATATATATATATATATATATATATATATATATATATTCAGCAGTTCTCAATTTATTTTAGTGATTTAATGTAATTTTATTAAATTAGTTAAATTTGAGTAACAAATTAAATAGTTAAATTGCGGCAATTTCTTAATTTTTTTTTCAATTAAGGAGATATATAAATAAATTTCTAATTCGTTTTACGCGTTAAAATTTTTTCTCCTCGTAACACCTTTTTTACGGTTGATATCTAACTAAAGTACATTCGAATATTCAAAATGTTCAATGGATTCTATTGATACTTGAATTGATGTAATCAATTATAAATGAGTTTTAATTTAAATAATTATAAACAAGTTTCAGTTTGACAAAACGAGGAAGTACAAATGGAATACATTTAAACCAATGTTTAATTAAAAAATTAAATAACTAAAAACCAAATTATATATATATTATTAATATTTTTAACCCAGAAAAGTAATTTCCTTTTTTCTTACGATATTTCAAAATGCGATTAAGTTTCTACACTTAAAATACGACGTGCTATATTTTAAAATATGAATATAACCCTATATACATTTTAATTAACTTTTTTATTGTTTTCTTCTTTTATTAAATTTTATTTGAAAGAGTACTTCCTTAATAAACGGTACCTTTTCATCATCAATATCTTTTAAGTTGAAAATAAGCAGTTTTTTATTTCTATTGCAATTACCTTATTTTCAAAAATATCTTGTTAAGTTAAATTCTCTGTTGCAAAATAATATTTTAAAATAAGTTTTATAACTTTATTCTGTTTTTTGTCAATAAAATATTTGCTTTTTAAGAATAGGGTCTAGAAGTAAAAAACAATTCAAAGAACAATTAACTTATTATTTGTAAGAAAAAGCAATTAACCTTGTTAGAAAACGATTACAGTGTTTTAAAAGTTATATATACGACTAATACTGAACAGTATTTTTTATCAAACTAGATTCGATAACGAAATATAATGGTGCGTCAAATTGCTAAATTTAATCACACAAAAATTCACTATACATTTTGATGTATAAAACTCTGATATGTTAATAGTTTAGAATTCTGATTACAAAATTGTAAACTTGAAATTGTATATATATATATATATATACATAAAGAACAATAATAAGCAAACAATTCAAATTTTAAATGTCACATGAAATTTTGAAATAAGTAGCATAAGTAGCTAAAACGATTATTTCTCTGATATAGTTTTACTTAATCATACACAAAATAAATTTCAAAAACATCTAAAAAAGCTATTTTTAAAACTTTTATTATTTTATTACACAAATAATAAATCTTTTGTAATTCACTTTATTTATTTTTATACTTTTCGGTATGTATTAAGCTAGTTTTCATTATTTTAAGAAAACTTTAAGATCTTAGTTGGAAATAAATGTTATGTACAGTTTTGCGAATTTATTTTATTAAAATGAAATAATTTTACTGCATCTTATGCTTAAAAAATATAAATTATAAAAATTCGTTTCGTTCCAAATTTTATGTCGTAATTTTTAAATGGTCTATTAAATTAAAGAAAATAATGAAACAATGCAAATTTGGAGATAAACATGATTAAAAATGAAACATAAATTTTAACTTCGTTATATTAATTTCTTATTTTAATTTAGGTAATTAATAATGTGTTTTATACAAATTTGGTAATTTTGTGCTATATGGTATGAGTATTACTGAAAAAAATAATTAATTTTTACTTTTCGTTTTTAAAATATTTTGAAGTAAAAGGGAAAAACCTCACCTCCCATTCTTTTTTAATTATGCTGTAAAAGAGATGCATATCGTAAAATTAATGTCAAAGAATATTTTTAATAATTATTCATGTTTAAAAATAATTATATATTAATTAAAATACTCACAGTTGAATATTAAGTTTTGCATAAGTTAAATGATATGTCACTAATATAAATTCTTAATAAAACTCTCAAAATAATTCCCATCAACGCATAATTTAATTTAAAGAGGAAAATGTTATGGTATTCTTTAATATTATGTTAAGCATTTCACGCAATTAATGTAGAATTTCAATTATAAAATTTAGCCAAATACTTCAATATAGGATTTGACACATATTTAAATGCAGAATTTCAGCAGCAAATTCTGTATATTTATTACTTTATTTTGTGAGAGAAAAATAATTCACAATTTTAAAATAAATTTAGTTTTAATTTCTGTAACATTTTTAATTTAAATTGTTTTTCTATATGTTATAATAATATTTTCCTACTTTATTTCTCTTCTGTAAGTAAAAAAATTATGAAAATGCTATTTTACATATAGAAAAGTGTCTAACTTAAAAATAAGCGATCAATTGTATAAACATATTAATTAACCTTATATATTTTCGAATATAATAAATTTTAAAAATCATATAATCATATTAATCATTTCTAAAATTTTTTTCTCAGTTATTAAAGATTTACTTTAAAAGTTATCTCGAAGGAATTAAGAATAGTTTATTTAAATTTAAAAATTAGACCGGAAAAATGATTTTTCTATCGATGAAAAGTTTCTCGAAACTATTGTAGTTTTATTGAGAAAAGTAATTCTAATTCGCACATACCGTGGAGTAGAAGGAGCAGCGTTGGCCACATGGTCTTCTCTGAAGAAATCTTTCCTCAACAAAGGTAAGAGAACGTTCGCAGCGCCACTCGCCAAACTTTGCTCTAACTGATCTAAGTCAATAAAACACGGAAGTGAAAGGTTCCCAAACCATTAGAGTATATTTCACATTGAATATCACCTATTAAAATGTGAATTTAAAATTATAACAAACACTTTTCACCAAAAGGAGCTTTGAATCTTGATGAAATGGTCAATTTTTAGTCTCTCTAGTGTTTTTTTTTTTTCTATTCTCCATCCATTTCTATTCCTAATATTTTATTAATGTGTAATAAATTAAGATTGAAGGCATGCGCAGGTTATTATTACTTGTCAATCAGTGAGACTTTTATTTCTATTATACACACACACATATATTCATATATATATATTGGATTCAACATATATATATATATATATATATATATATATATATATATATATATATTGAATTCAATGAATAAGAACACAAACATAGAGAAGTAGTTTACAGTTAAGTGAAAGACAGTATAATAATTTACAAGAATAATTTTATGTAATTAATAGTTGAAATTGTGCATCCTTCGAAAATATTTGAACTGAATTATTTGACTAGCTGGAATTCTTGAGATCTATTTTGTATTGAATATACTTTATATAGAGAATTCTGAGAAAGTATACGAAAAAAGTCTTAGAAAAATTCGCTGATACTTGAGTTTTTTGGTTAGCAATTAATTTAACATATGTATAAATAATGAGATGTATTCCTAAAATTACTATTGTAGTAAATAAGTGGCATTTAACACAAAATTTATTTGATTGTTTCAATTTAAAATTTAATACTATATACATACATGTTACATCAAGTATTTTCACAGATTTTTTCATCGAAACGCGTTTAATTGTTGTTTTATTATTGAAGAAACAAAGGAAGGATGAGATCTAATTCCTATTTAATAAAAGAAAACTTTATTTACAAAACTTTTAAGAAGTTGAAGCGAATTATTTGACCACAGCGTGATTGCAAACTCTGAAAAGTAGGTTTAAAAGGGTAAGAATCTTTTTTCTTTTACATACGTGTGGTCACGTGATTACCAATCGTTGAAATTTCTGTAACATTTCATGGTAGTTGTATGGCCAAAATACTTAAGACGCAATGTAGGAAATGGAGAAAACTTTGATTCGCAAAGCATTTGCAGTTGCTTAGATGCAATTTGGCACAAACGCAAACACATACTTTTCTGAATCATTTTGAGAATATTTTTATTCAGCTGAAAAATTCTAATTTTAGTTTAAAAAGTTAAGTTTTTCCAACTCATAATTTCTAGGACAAGTTCATCTGACATACTTGCGCATAATTCAAAAATTAAATTTTTAACGTTTTTCGGAAAATTGGTTCTTACTTTTGCTATGCGGAAGAATGTCTCCAGTCTTAGTACTAATTGAATTACGCATGATTATTTGAAAAGATTTGGATTCAGCCGAGTTCACAACCAAAAGTTTATCGTCTTTGTTTTCGATCCTAAAGTTTAAAGCTTCGATTTCTATTGTAGGCCTGTATGTTCTTAGTAGTTTGGATTTCACTTGGTCTAATTAATTGACAAAATATGATAGTTGAGTGACAAACCATTCTATGCGTGATAAAAATATTAACTATGATTTTATCTAAGTGAGAATAAAGTTATTTTAACAAATTTATTGATTTTACATACATTTTTAATATTACCAATTATATTTGTGAAATACAAAAGTGAAATTATTTTATAAATTAGTGAAGTTATTTTATTATTTTATAAAGTAGTTTTCATGCGAAATTCTTAACGTGCATGTGTAAGGTAGTTTGTATATTCAAATTAAAATCATTCGCTTTGCTTTTAATTGACATAACACTTAATCTGCAAATACTTTTAAATACCATTAGATGAACTCTTTAAGTATTAGCGAAAGGAATGCACACGCTTCGGTGTGAAAAATTCTAGTTTCGATTCCAATCACTCTTGAGCAATTTCAGGTGGTCATATAACGTTATATATATATATATACACACACACACACACACACATATATATATATATGTATGTATATATATATGCATACACTATGTTATATAGTTTCGTTGTAATATATATAAGCATAAAGCATTGAAAATATGCAATATAACGTATATTTTCTGAATATTACAGCTTTCGTAAAACAAAATAATTTCTTGAAAGTTCATTAATATTTTTTAAAAGCTTGTGTACATAAACTTGCATGCATGCATGTGTAGGATTTGAGAAGTAGACACATACATAACGAATATAAATAAAAATATTTAATTTAAAAAATATAAATATATATAAAAATAAATATATTTCATAAATATATTTAATTTAAAACTTTCTTTTATTGATTCACTGGTCAAGAAAAATAGAGACTTTTACACTTTTATATGCAATTTATTTGACTTTACATTATATTTTACGGCTTTAAATCTTCCAAAAAATTTTTAAGTATATATTATACGTATATAAAATCTTCAATTTATTATTTCAATCACTCATCATATTAAAATGTAAACTATTCTCATAAAAATGTTCTTTCATTACGAATCATGTTACTGATTTATTTATAAGCTTATTTGCTTTCTTTTACAATATGTTCTTTTTACACTATATGAGCTGATTGAAAAATTCCACAAGAATGGTATTTCCAAACTTTATTATATTTATTTTATATCTTTCTCCACTGCTAGCAGATTATTGGTGCACAGTATTAAAAATCAATTCAACTTAAATCTAATACATCTGATTTTGGGGAAAAAATATGTAATACAAAAATAAACAAAACCATGAAACAATCAAACAGATGTATATCAATGTTTATTTATTTAACTTTAATATTTCAACTTACTTCTGTAACTAGCCCTTTTCCCCGCAAAAAACAATAAAAACAAGTTGAATCCAAAAGAATTAAGTTAAAGAAAATGATTCGATAACATTGAAATACATTGAGCCAACTAAAAAATTGCAGAAAACTCTCAGACCATACCCCGCTCTTTTTTTTATTTTACTAAACATTTAAAAAATTTATGTGTCAGTTTCTGTTATCGTTTAAAAACTGATTATATTGCATTTTAAATTGTTGATTTACATTCTCATAACAGTTGACATTTAGTTTTCTATTTTTTAATTTAGGTGGAAAAAAAAAACACAAAACAAAATTTGACAAAAACCTAAAGTTTTTGTTCAACTAAGTTTCAAGAAGTAAATTAGTTAGTTTCCTTTTAAAAAATCATACAAAATTTAATAAGTTTTTACAGCTCAAAAATGCGAGACAAAAATTCAACTTATTAAGAATAGTTAAAAAAAAATAGTAGATACGCTATAAAAATAGTAGCCCAATTTTAAACTTTATTTGTAATGAGTCAATTTTCTGTCTTAATAATAGCAAATTTATTTTACTTACATATACGAAATAAAAGATCACTAATAATTTATTTTTCAATAAAATTGTGTTTTTTATTAAATAAGGATAAAATATGTCGATTTTGTGAACATAATTATCCGTGTAACTTACATTATTCGTGAAATTTCAGCTCCAAACAGCATCCGAAGGGTGATTCTTTTTATTTACTTGTTTAAAATAAAATAATTGTTTGATTGTCAGTCAAAGGTTATTTTAACTAAATAAAAAAGGAACTGAAAAATTGAAGTGTGAAATTCAAATGATTGTATGATATGTATATATACATACATACATATATATATATATATGTGTGTGTGTGTGTATATATATATATATATACAAAATGAACATTGTCTGTGTCAGAAATGATAATACCAATAAGATTAATTGTTAACTATTATATAATAATTCAGTTCCATGTTTGTTTAATAATTAAAATTAACATTGATTGTTTGTCTCTCAACGGTCATTTTTTGCACACAAGGGCTAGTTAGACCGGGACCTATGGCTTAAAGTGGATTCCGAACCACTACAAACATCCATGCCTAAGGTGGGATTCAAACCCACGAACTGTTGAACCGAAGGCAAGAGCGCTAACAATTCAGCTGCCAGTTCAGCAAAATTAACATTAAAATGATTTAACTGTGTATAAGTCAGGCATACATAGGGATAATACAAGAGTCCATAATATTATAGATATTTTAAATATAGCAAATTTGTACTAGTCGAGAAATATCCAATGTTAAAGGCAAATCTGCGTCATACATTTATACAATAATAAGTATTTAGTAAATGAATTTACAAAATAAAATAAAATTATTTTGAAAACTATAAAATTTTAATTTTTGTTCTTTGTGTAAATTTTTTGACTGAAACCGTGCACGTCATTTAGTAGTTTTATGTTTCAAGTAACAGAAGAGAATATTCGATGGAAAATAGTGCTTTAGCGATATGAGGTAATAACAGCAATTTATTAAGTAATCTTGGGAGACTTGTAACCAAGGAATAATATCACCATAATTTACTATCAGTAAGAGAAATAATCTCAGTTTCAAAACAGATGAAGGTTTTCATTTGCACTGGGCAAGAGTCATTTCTTTGCAAAAGAAAATTATATTTTTGTCATCAAAAACTTACTTTTCATTATTTTTTAATATTTACTTTATACGATATTACTCTCACGGTAATCATAATAACTGTAAATTTTTCAACAATTTTTCACACATTTTTCAATTTTGATTACACTTGTCTTGAATATAATCAATAACTATATTAATTGCTATTGTTTTTTTAATGAACAAAATCAACAAAATAATTTATATGAAGTAATTATATATGTTTACTATTTAATATAATGTAATTCTACTATGAAAATAATTATTTTAATTACTATGGTAACCATGTAGGTATTCACTAATTTTGGTGAGACTTCATTGAAACTTAATTTTCTATAATCACATATAGATTTAGGTTTACCTTATATGAACAAAATATTAGCTAGCAACAATTATCTAGTCCTATATTTATAATTTATATATTAAAAAATTTAGATTGTTGTAAAATATACAACTATTGTGAAATAGTATACAAATAAAATTAACGAATTTATTTTGTATTTGATGTAATGTCATAGTAAATTATATCCTTTATGATATAATTGGCAAATATATTTTTGATTATTTCTAGTAATATTTATGTGAATAAATTGAAGATATACAACTTAATTTTTTTTAATCTTACACATGATTACTTAAATACGTAATCTTTAATAAGAATTTTATAAATGAGCAAGCTCCCTCTTTTCTATTTATAGAAAATGGAAGTTTTTAACTGTTCTAAATTATAATTTCTGCAATAAATCAAAGAACAACTCTAGAATTCTACTAATTCTTCTCTTTCCATCGTAAAATGAATTTACAATTTTTATACTTAAAACTTCATTTACTTCATTCGATTAAAAATATTATATCTATAAACAGAACACATGATTATATACATTTTATTTCATGAATTTAAATTCAGACATTCAAATTTCGGAATCCTGAAACTTTTAAATATTAAAATTTTCATTTTCATTATTTAACAAGAAGAGTTGAAAGAAATATAATCTTTTACTGTCACATTAGAGGTACTACAAGAATATGTCCCTAAAAATCTAAGAACCCTGACCTACCTTATATAATCGGAGTTTTAACTGTTCGAATGGTCAAACTATCATGGATAAAAATTATTTAGATCTAAGATATTTTTCTTTAGATGTTTTATATTTAAATTTGCTCCATATCTATATCTTTATTTTAATAATTTCACTTATATTTTAAAAATTTAAATTAAAAAAAAAGCCCACTTCTACTTTTGGATGACTAGTAAACATTTTTGAAAAATTAATTTAAAAATTTATTTTGAACATTACGTTAGAAGAAATTTATGAATTTCAACGAAATGAATCGAAACGAGATTAAATGAATTCAATTTCTTTCAAAACGAAATGAATCGAAAGTGTTATAAAACTTCACTGTTCAAAAATATTTTTTATTTGTTCTCACTTTTTAGATTTTCTTTAATAAAAAGCTGTTAGACGAAAACAACAGTATCATACATTTTATTACTTTTATTTTAAAGAAAAATACCTGAAAGAATACAAGAGAGTTTTCCCAAAACTAATTTTAAACTATTCATGAACTAAGATAAAAGCAATAGAACATTTTTAGAACGGAGTACCCAAACTTAAATGTTACTAAAGTATGATTTAAAGTTACTAGGTATTTCACTGTAGCTCGTGGTTTCTAGCAGACCCAAATAACTAACCCAAAATATTTCGCAATAAAAATGAGCATCAAAACTTTATTTTAAATCGATTTTATCATTATGGGAAGTGACAAAATGTTCAATTTATAAATTTGTTCGTACTTCCTGTATCTTAATGATACTAATAAATGCTCGTTTCCACCTTTCCGTTTTGTGGTTTCTAATCATACGAAGGAAATCATCAGTATTTTCAGTATTCTTAGCAAATAATAATTAAAAGAACAAAAATATAGATTTTCCTTCATGCTTACTAGTAACTATGATTTTGATTGCCTTAGTTTTAGGCTTCATTACCCTTAACATTTTATTTATTAGTTTTTTTTTTAATTTTTAAAATTTACAAGAGTATTTATACTTTTAATAATTGAAAAACATTTAAATTGTTAACGATGTACTTATAACTAAAGTAAGAAGTAAAACTACATTTATATATATATATATATATATAGATAGATATATATATATATAGATAGATAGATAGGTAGATAGATATGGATATAGATACATACATATAGATACGAATTATGGCTAATCCATTAAATTAGTCACATTAACAATTGTATAATTAATGAAAATTCTGAACTGTCTCTTAATATATTGTTTATTTATTATATTCTCTGAGATAAAACTACATTTCTCAAAGTCATCAAGTCAATAGTATCATAAATTAAACAAGCTCAATATGATCTCAGTGTTCAGAAAGATAAAATTAAATATGCAGTTTTAATTTTAAAACATTTGTTTCGCAGAAACGAAATTTTATCAATAAAAGAAAGACAAATTTCTTAAACTTATAGAACAACCTATATTTCTTTTATGTGTGTTTCATTTTCTCAATTTTTTTGTATCACGTAACATTATCATTTATTCAATTTTAATTAAATTTACAATGGATTTATTTTCTATTTCTTATTCTTATAGATGTTTTCAAATCTTTAATATAGTAAATTAACACCGCTTTCCCAACTAAAACCTCAAAATACTTATTAATACATCTATAATTTATATTTACATTTAGAAAATATTTATCTTTATATGTATATATTAGGAAAATATAACACACAAAACTTATGAAAGATAATAAAATTAGTTGCTTTATTTATATTTTTCATTATAATTAAATTGTTTATGACATTTATTTCTCAAGAAAGCTAATTTTAGATTTCAATTTGAATTAAATATGCACATTCATACATTCATCTATATAAAGAAATTTCTGAGTTTTTAAGTTAAGTTACAAAAATTTTTAAGTTTTATTTAAATGCATGAATAAAAATGTGTGACATTCCCTTTATATCTCGTTAAGATGAAACAATAATTGATTCACCTAATAGATATGAATTCTTTTGGCGTGATGAACCTCTATCTAATGAATTTTTTTTTTATCAAACACATGATTTGTTCTGTTATCTAAAGTCACGGAATATGTGAGCATCAAAAAGATAAAAGTATCTTTGCTCTCATTTATACATGACATTTATTCACTACTGTAGATAACGAAAAATAAACATTCGTAGGAATAATAAGGAATGAATCGCAATCTTGAAACTTTAAATATATATAAATTATTACTCCACAATATGATCTATTTAAAATATTCTAATTTTCATGGGTATTATCTGCGTTCGTATACCTAATGCAATAATACATTTTGAGCAATTCCTTTTAAGCTGAAATATTTTCAGTCTGCATTTGATAACTGTCTTTCTATTCAAATGCATTAAGTATGAGAAATAGAAAAAAAATCCATAATTTTATTGTAACTATTTATTATTATATTATAAGTTCCATTTATAATTAATGGACTTCACGAAATCACGAATTAAAATACGACGACTACGGCATATTTCAATACAGATAACATATTTCCCATCTAAAAATATTTATCACTGATTTTTATATATATATAGTCAATTACCATAATACATTTTTATAAATTATAAAGTTAAATCTCGTAATTAAATATTCGAATATATATAAAGAAATTTCTGAGTTTTTAAGTTTACTCCAACTATTAAATAAATTCAAAACATTTTAATAGAGATAACTTTATTTTTATCTAGTAAACCTATTCAGCAGTGATTAAAGTGCAATTTTTAAAACAATTTTTAAAAAGATATAGAGTTAATTGAAATATTTTGATTTAAATTAATGAGGAAGTTATGGAATATTAATTATGCAATTTTTTTTACTCAAATTCTTCATTTCATAGCTTTACATGAATTTGATAAAACGTTTTTTTTAATTTAATTTAATTTATTTTTTCTTATTAAATCCATGTGAAACATTATGAAATAAAACATTGTCAATTTTATTTACAAAGTCATGAATTTTTAATATCTTAAAAAATATTTTTCATACCTAAAAGAAAAGTGAATATTCAGTGATGCATAATTTTACTATTTCTTTGTATTCTGATCCTAAATTTTATTTTTCCCTTTTTATTAAACTGATACTAAATCTTTATAATAAATTAAGTTTCAAAAATGCATTTTTCTATATTTTTTTTAAAGTTAAATACATATTTTAAATTTCTTCGCAAACTAGGAGCTAAATCTCTCAGCTCTCGCATGTTACATCTTTTAATGGTAAATGTGTAATTATATTTTTGAAAAATAAGGGTATTATTTTAAGCAAAGTACTATTTTAAGAATGATACTATTTATACTTAATTTTGTTCAAATTGTGTAATTAATTAGATCTCACTTATAGTTCATCCAAACAGAAATTGGAAAAAGTTTAGAAGGCTTGAAATAGCCTTTGATTTAAGAAGGTTGCTACATTGGCATTGCAATGTGAATGGGAGTCTCAGCTTTCCCAAATTGTGTTCCATTCTTATATTCATGTATTATCGTATTAGAAGGCTTAAGAAGGTTGCTACATTGGCATTTCAATTCGAATGGCAATCTCAGCTTTCACAATTTGTGTGCTATTCTTATAGTTATGCTATTGTCGTATTAGAAAAATTTGTTTTATAAGATTTATAATGTTCCCCATTTAAAGCAATATTTTATGAAACCCGAAAAACCTATCTCATCAGAGAAGAATGATCCAACAGTAACGTTTTGATAATGAAATGTTGAGTTGGTAATGATTTTCTCTTATCTATATCTGTAATATTGACAAGGCCCTGGAAATAGTAAAGGATTGCCTGTAAAATAATGTTCAATGATCAGAACTGTCAATTTCTATCTAAGTAAAAAGTTGCAGAGTGAAAGTTTTTGATTTACTGGTTAAAATAAATTGACCCCTTAAATGCATAATTTTTGTTTGTACCATTGCACGAAGAATTATAATAACTATGTTGGCAAACATGTTTATAATTCCGACACTTCCTCTCATACTGCGTTTTCTCAAAGCATTGCTTGGTAGCTATCTCAATAATAGATAGATTCCTACAATGATGTAGACAAATCTTCTTACTGATGTCAAAGTGATTTCTCTTCTCTATTTGTTACAAATCTCATCAAGTGTCAACCAACTACTTAGAATTTATTGATCAATATTTTCAAATTTACAGTATATATCAATCCAAGGCCTCCCTTTAATGATAAAATATAAAAGAAAATGTTACAAATTTTAACTACAGTTTATATATCCTTATGTACGGATGTTATTTTTCCTAAGATGATGTTATGTCTTTAGTCACAAAGATGTTATGTCCTTATGCATTGATTCTCATTTATGCCTGGAAGTCAAACTTAGATTCGTTAGAAAACGCAAGTTTTGCCTAATTATCAAATGACGTATTGAATATGATTAACTCATCTAAAATATTTTCCTCCTCTTTTGTGAATTCTATAAGATTACTAGATTTCTTATAAGTTCTTCAGAACCATTATCTCACTATTTTAGTGTGCTAAACTAATTCTTAAGACAAATAAAGAAACTAGACAGTGTACGGAAGAAAATAGACAGTGTACTGAAGTAAATAGGCAGTGAATAGAAGAATCAGTTTAAATTTATTTTATTTCATGCATGGCTTTGTAAAAAATAGAAAATAATGTAATCATATTTTTTTTAGCATTTCTTAGCATAATATAATTTAGGAAACTTAATTATTATCAAATTTTGGCATTGTTTAAAATATATCAATTTAAAACTGTTTATTTCATATAATATTGAATAAAATGCATTTCTATTTTACATAAAAAGTACATTATTTTACCTAAGGTGCATTAAAATGTAAACAGCTTTTTTGCTTTATCGTAATTCAGTTAAAAAAAATTGTGAACACAACTTTTAGTGGCTTGGATATTTTCCTGTCCGAAACTTTATACGCAAGGATAAAAACATCTTTGTTCCTCATGTGTTAATGACTGTGACAAAGAAACAAATGAAGAGAGGGGGAACAGAAAAATCGATTTATAAGTTATACTTTCAAGTAAAAGTTCAGTACATTATGAGAGATTAAATTAAGTAATGAATGTAAAAAAAAATTTTTTTGACATAAACTGAATTGTATAAATGTACAGAGCCATTTTAAATTTATTTAGTGTTTGAAATGGTAAATGGTATATAGCAAGACTTATAAATAAATATATCACTAGAAATTTATAAATATAACAGGAATATTAAATGAAAACAAAAGTATGCAGTCTGTATATATGTATATATATACTTTTTTAATTTTTAGAAGTATGCTAAGCAGAAAATAGAACATTATTTTGTTTTCATCCATGAAAATGATGAAATAAGATTTGATTTTTCATGAGTAAAATATGACTTATTTAGGCATTATTGTTTTGTTTTCGCTCATGAGAATGATGAAATGTGATTTGATAGTTCATGAGTAAAATATGACTTAATTAGACACTCTTTACTTTAATAATGGGGAAATTAAAAAAAAAATATCTGTTGTCTATGTGCGTACTTCATGAATTTGGAAATTCACCAAAAAGAAAATAAAGCTTTGTTTTGTTTCTGCTCATGATGAGATTAATTTCTTAAAATTGTTCCATCCCACTTACATAGTAAACATTCACATATTGTAAATAATCAACATTATAAAGCTTATAATGCTATTTGGTTCAAACTGAAAAATTTTTTTAATCCGCCACGTGTAACAAGATTTAAGTTAAAATAGAAACTATATACATTAAAAAATAGCTTTGAAAATATTTTCAAATAAAAGGAGAAAAATTACAATATTGAAATCAGAACCAAATGTGAAAAGCTTTAAATCACATCATAAATTCCAAAAGTCATGAAACATAAAAGTTAGAGTAGTTATCAAGGTAATTAATAATTAACATTCAAGATAAAACTTTATTAGCTACTACCACTAATTTATATCATTTTAACTATTCATTAACATTTTCACAAATAGATTTAAAATATTATGTAGGGATGGGGAATAACTATTTGAATGCTTCAATGGTACTATTTGCGAATATTATACAGTGGAGAGAAAGAGTATCAGGAGAGCACGCGCGCACTGAGTTAGAAACACAATTTATTTTATACCTGAAAATTCACAAGTAATTTCTCTATTTTTTAATATTTAAATGAAAAGGGATTATTTTTCCTTACTTATACAATGGTTTGCTTATAAGAAATTGGTAGATATTTTAGCCCCACAATCTATCTGTCGTAATAGGTTTTATTGACATTAAAATCAATCGAGTTTGGTATGGCCTCATCTATTTCTTTAAAATTATTTTTAATATTTTTTTAATTACGTCCTTATGTTGGCTCTTTCGAGCATAATAAATCTTGCAGTCCAATAAAGGAAGAAAGTATCTCCAGGAATGGAAAGCGTCTTGAAATGTGAAGAAGTGCGGGCTTCTTGGAGGGCAGAACATTTCCAAAGATGCTCGCCATCCATGTCAACATTTTCCCTACATAAAATGCAGTCGGGTGAATCCACAAGCCCTATGTGATATAGAAGTTTCTGGAGAAAATCATGCCCAGTAAGTAACCTGAAGCAGGAGACTCCTATAGATCTAGGTAGATCTCTGGGGATACATGAGCTCAGCAGGGTCCTCCAAGAAGCATCAACTGCATTCTCTTTGTAATAAATTTTTCGCTGGTGATGGATAACCCGTTTTAGAAGGAGTTTGACATTTCTCAGGCCAGTAGGAGTATCTGGAGTTTTTAAAAAAGAAGCCTCTTTCGCGAGATTGTCTGCTTTTTCATTACCAGGCAAGCTGCAATGGCTAGGGATCCATTGTAAAGTAATTTCTATTCCCGCAGACAGTAAAGTGTTAATGATGGTCTTACAGTTAATTTCTATAGATGTAGGTAGGAGAGTATAATTTTCCACTGTATGAATGACAGCCTGACAGTCAAGAGGAAGGACAAATTTCATTTCCGAGAAATCTAAAATTTTCTGGAGAGCCATGTAAATTGCATACATTTCTCCATTAACATTGTCTAAGTTTTTTCCCAAAGGCTCTTTGAGTTGAAAAAAATTGGAGAAGACACCAGCTCCCGCTGTCCCAGCATTTCTTTCAGCTGATCCGTCTGTATAAATGTGCATCCAATTGTCGTGTGGGTATCTCTCATTAATAGTAGCAAGAGCAGCAGCCCTGAGTTCTGCCTGAGGGAGACTCCCTTCTAGACAGGAAGGACAAGGTTGAAGACAGGGGTGGCATATTTCAGCATACCTGGGAAGATAAGGGGTCTGGCTGTAAGGGCTCTATTACTTGGAGTGCCAAGTGAGTTGAAAATTCTCTGGAATTCTGATAAAAATGTTCGTTGTGTTTTTAGTCTCAGAGTGCTTGGTCGGTAGTTAGTCCAAAAACCATCTCTACGTAGTAACCTTTCACCAAGAACTAAACTAGCAAAAACTCTCCTATCGTGCAAACAGTCAAGGCCAGTCTGAAGTTCCAAAGCTGGTATTGGAGTTGAGAAGGCTCCCCCAGTAATTTCTTTAAAATATACGATTTAATTAAAATTATTCGAACATTTTCAAATTTGAGCATTTTATGGAGGTCTGAAAAAATTTTGTGATTACCGGAAAAATGGCAACCTATATTTCATTGAAGAAAAAGACATTAAGGGACCAACAGCAAATTAAATAAAGAATAATAATATTAACATTCACTGAACATCATAAAAAATTTATATTAAGATAAAACATTTTATGACTAGATGGTTATAAAGGACCCAGTACAATATCATTAAGTATTGGGAGAAACGGAAGGACCACGCTTTTCCGAGTGGACGGTCCTGGGTTCAAATCCAGCCATTCTTGAAGAACTAGAAATTGATGCTGAATTTTCACTTCCTGCATGCATGTCTACTGAGGAGGCGTTTGGGGTTTTATCCATGTATTCTTGTTAGTGAACTGTATGAATGGCCCTGTCTATGACAAGTCCACTTCTCAAGGTAAACAAGTAGCGGTTTCTTAACTAAGCCTCAGAACAGTTTCCACATTTAGGGTATTAATTAGGTGATGTCAAAATTACGAAAAATAATATATAGTTGCGCATATGTGAACTAAAGAATAACTTTTCTTTGTTAATTAAATTATTCAGTATGTGATATAATTTTATTGAAAAAAAAACAAACTGATATCATAATTATTTCGAAATATACAGACAATATTGCGACTACATTTCCATTATTTTTCTGAGACATTTTCATTTATGGGCAAAATGATAATCCCTACAGTATATCATGGTTTATGAAATATACGTCTTAAATGACTGTTTGAACGAAATATAAAACAAATTCTAAAGTTTTTAGAAAATTAAAAGTAACGATTAAATGGATTGATTTTAAATAGTACACTCGTTTCTAATCCTATTTCCTCACACATTTTATTTTGTGTTTTCAAAATTCTCTCTCTCTCTCTCTCTCTTTCTAATAGTTTATAATTTAAATAAACTTAATTTCTAACTTAAAATAAGATTAACCTTGTTGTGAAATATCAATATTTAACAAAATTACTTTTCAATGAAATAATTTAGAATTGTCTTAATTAATTTCAAAAAAAATTATAACTAAACTGAATATATGGTAAAATTAAAGTATGTTTTTCATACATTATCAAACTTTTTAATTTCTAAATCAAAGCAGAAATTAATTTATCAATGAATGTTTCCAAAAATCTAACAATAACGTAAGTCTGAAAGAGTTGAATATAGTGTTCCTATATACTCTAGGTTCTGTAACATTAAATATTTATAAAACTAACTTTTTTCATCTTTTGCAAATTTTTGAGAATTATTAATAACAAAAATATATTAATAAATAACAGAAAATGGAAAAAAATTAATTAAAATTTTTATGTTACAATATAACGCGTAAAGTAGTTTAATTCAATTGTAATATTTATATATATTAAACATTTTCTATTTACATAGTTACTTTACTCAAGCACAAATAATGAAGGAAATGACAGTTCTAGCATCTGGAATGTTGCTTCTTTTTTTTTCTGATTATATTTTCCTCTTACTTGAATAACCCTTGTTGTCGTAAAAAGAAAAGAAACGCAAAAATGTTTGGAATCTCCATAAAGCTATATTATGGATATTTGTGTATGCATACTATATTTAATAAAAATAAGGTTATGCTAGTTTCAACAAATTTTATAATTTTTATAATGAAATTACTTTTTTTATTAATTCATTTAAAATTTTACGTCATTAAATGTTACAATTTGATATTTTTAATGTTAAAAGGAACGCATTAAATATCTTCGATTTTAGTATAAATATATGTTGGATTTTTATTTTCCGAACATAATATGAATATTTAGTTATTCATTCTTGAAAATATTTAAGGGAAATAATAAACAGAGAAAATGTTTGTTCAGTAAAATGACTTACATTTCAGTCACAGTAGATTAAAAATTTCTTTTTCAGATTCAAATTTTAAAACTGGTACGTATGCTTTTAAAAATGTTTTCAAACTTTAATCTTCTTATCTGAATAGCATATTTGTTTAAAGAAATAATTTTTTGATTTTTGAATATTTATTTTTTATGCTTGCCATACTGTGAATATAACTAATTTATAAAAACAATATATTTATTTTAAGTGCTATTTTTTCAACAATATACTGCATAGAATTTAAAATTGTTCAGTTCATCTGTGCGAGGTATAAGTTTGAAATTTCAGATTTATTTTAAAATGAAGAATACAATTGCTGCCTGTAATTTTTGATTGAATTGAATTTATTAAAATAGTAATATATATCCTGCAACCGATTTTAATAAATGCTTTATTATTATGAATGTATCTCTAATACAAGTAAAAGAGAAGGCTGAATCATTATTTCTTATTGTTGTCAAATTTACACAAAATTGTGTGCTATTTATTTTTTATGATTGGTGCGGTTGATCTAATGACAATATAAAATTCTGTTCCTTAATACTATGGTATTTTAAAATATGCAAAGAATGCTCAATTTTTATTATAATGCTTTTTTGGATGTTATACATATTTTTAATTATAAGATATTAAATCGTGAAACTGACATAATGGCCTAACTTTTTTACTTTTCTCTGGTCACTTCCTGTCCACCAGAACTATTTCTACTGAGATCTACAACTGGACAACAGCCTAACTGATAAAAGCCATTCCAAAACGTTTTAGCTGTCTCTCCTGAGAGAGAGCGAGTAGAAAATTTGGAAAACTTCCTCGTACTCACTCCAGTTTTCAGAATGCAAAAGTACTTGTTGTTGAATAGAGGCTGGGATAGAACCTAATACCTTCCAATCTATGGAGAAGAAGGCAGAGAGTGATATTTATACTTATCACTTAAGGCAAGTTCTGGACCATTATAAATGCCCGCAGTCGAAGAGGAAATTAAACTATAAATTGCTTATTTGAAAATCAAATATCAATCCCTGCTTAATCGAAGCTGAGCTGTAAACTGAATGGTTAATATTATTTTATAACCAAAAGCACTTAGGTTCGATTCCCAGCTCTGCTAAGGAGTTTGTAATGATTTTAGAATCCATCTTAAACAACAAGTCTCGATCGGAATATCGTGCGGATATTAACCGAAGAGCGAGAGATTGGCATAATGGCTGGGGAGAGGTCAGATAAAAAATTAAGTTAGTTTACTTTTTTTGATAAAAGAGCTATTTCTTAAAATTTAAGAAATATTTTTATCATATACTGTTTACTCTCATAATTTATTTAATTCCATTCTTTTAAAAAAGAAAGTAATTTAGAAAATGACAATGATTTTCCTGGCTATCCACATTAGGGATTTTTTTTAGATTTTTTTTTTTTTTAATTTTTTATTTTCACCTACATAAGTATTCCGTTTATATATTCGCGAATAAAGTCAGCACAGGGCAGTTTTATCTTTTTTCTGAGAGGGAAAATAACTCTTTCCATCAATAGCGAAATCTTTGTCATGGAGTTTTTTCAGAATGTTGCTTAACTTTCACTTTCAGATTTGAGAGAAATTTCATATTCCTTCTCATTTATCATATGGAATTTAAGTGATTTAACAATGCGTTTGACATTCGGATAAAAATTTTTGGGATTTACTTTCAAGCTTTAGCAAACGTTGTGTACTAGTAAACTTTGTTCTATTTTTTGGGCAGAACTCGATATTCAATTAGATAATTTTGCATCTTCCCAATGCATAATAAGTTCTTTCCATGAAGTGGCTTACTGTTAACCTTTACTCAAACATTATTTTTTCTTAGCAGAACCTACACTCTTACATATAAAAGAATTTGCTTATTTTGTGATTCCTCCCTATTTATCAATATTAGTGCATTGACATTTTCAAAATAAGAAGAATACGGATTTCTTCATTAAATTAATATAACTTCAAAATCTTTATCATTAGAAATGGAATATTCCCCACCTCAAAGCATTACTCTTAATAGAAAATAAGAATAATGAGAATTTTTTCTTTAAATTAATATAAGACTTCAAAAATGTATCATTAGAAGTAAAGTACTCTCCATCTCGAAGCATTACTCTTAATAGAAAAAGCATTAAAAGTGACTAAAACATACCCACTAAAAATGAATATGCACTTCGTAATAAATAAAAATAACCCTTTTAATTCTCATTTTCAATACACCCTTAATATATAATTTCAATTTTAATGTTGGCTTAATAAATTATTTCAAAAACACTAGAATTCTTTAAGGAAATAAAATCTATTAGACTTCTGATATTTGACTTATACTTTAAAAATCAATGATAAATTATCAACAGATAGCATAAATTTGTATCAATTTTAAATAAATAAAAATTCATAAAAGATATTTTAGGGTTTTTTTAAAAGCATCATTTTTAATTAAATACTCTTTGAGAATTTTTATTTCAAATTGACGATAATACTTATCTAATAACTGTCAAATATAGTATTCTCTTTCTAAAACGCTCTCTTAACTAATAATAAAACCGGTATTTTTTTATTATTATCTACTGTTAAAAGGAATTCGCGAATTGCTTTCTCACATTTTATTTAACCATTTACAATTTTTTATGCATACGTTCATGTTAGATTTCCCTTGATAGGCAATTTATGAACAAAAAATGTTGTAAAAAACAAAATTCTTCATCTTTTTTCTACACTCCATGAAATAGTTTACTTTATAAAAGAATAATGTAAATTATTAATTGGTTCTAAAAAAGATAAATATATAATACGTAGGCTCCTATAGAATCATTTCGTCGTCTTCAAATTCAAGAGAAATCAAATAAAATCTAAAATTCTATTTTCTCTTTTTTAAATCAAAATTTTTATTCTATAAGTAAACCATGAAATATTTCAGGCTCATTTTCACTCGATTAGTATGTTATCAAACCCGTCTATTTTTTGTTAAATGTATTCAAATGAAGCAATATCTATTCTTTTCATTTACAAAGACTTCATCTGCAGTCTAAATAAATTGTTACAGTAGCATTCATAATAAAAATTGTACATGCGCGCGCGAATGATAAAGAAAGACTTAAATATAATGCAAATCATTCTAGATTAAAAATAAAGTAAAAAATTAAATTTATTTTGCCTTCAACTCCCCTTGTGGAGAAGGAGTTCTGTGTAAAAGCATTCAGAATTCATTAATAATTGGGGCGTGTACTCAGCAGATCATTCATCAAAAGCCATCTTTTGAGCATGATTGCCAGCCCGAATTTCTTTACAATGTTAAAACTCAAGAGGGAAATGGCAATTAAGAGAGCTTCATAGATACAGAATGAGGCGAGGAGAAGTCCTGGCTGTTATAAATCTTATTATTTATTAAATTTCTTTCTGAACGATGGGAAGAAGGAGACTGGGCACAATGAAATTTTGCAGATATATCTGGAGGATTCTCCTTCGAGAGTAAAGGTGTGCCGATGCAAAGACTATCATCGAAAGGTAATTTTCTTGGAATGTTGTGATGAGTCATGAGGTCGTTAGAATTTGGCCAGGCTCATAAAAGTTCTCGCTTTATGTTCAACCAGTCACTAAAGACATACTTTAAATACATCGAAAATAAACATATATAAATGAATGGAATAATGTTTTGAAAAATTGACTTTAGATCCTCAGTGATTGAATTTCTTTTCATAACATATTTTGCTTTAAAATATTATCTTGATTTTCAACATATGCTGAATACACACTGTGCGTTAAAGAAATTATAAAAAAAGTACCATTTGAAAATAGAAGCAGAAAATTATGGAAAATAGTATGTTTACTTGACTTTGATGGTATTGAGCAGAAAATTTCTAATAGCAGCTAGAAGACTGACCAACAAATAATTGTTCAAAAGTATTTTACCAGAAAATTAATTTATAATATAATTCACACTGTAAAGTAATTGTGTATAGAAATTAAATATGTGATAAATATAAAGTAAAACAAAAAGATGCAAAGTTTTATTAAATTTTAAGTTGTCTCAGTATTTTCTGATTTTTAATACTACAACTTCAAATTAAAATTAGAATAGTAGAAATCTTTTTTAATTAAACTACTTTCAGAAAACAAAAAGCAATGCAGTTGGTATTCTGTATTTCGTTCATTTTATAGCGTGCCAAAAGACATACAGACACACACACACACACACACACACACACACACACACACACATATATATATATATATATATATATATATATATATATATATATATATATATATATATATATATATATATATATATATATATACATATATAATATGTGATATATATATATATATATATATATATATATATATAATATGTGATATATGTAAATATATATACATAACAATCCCTACATAAGAAGATGAAACTATTTTACAATCACATTCAAACATTTTTAGTTTAAAAGAAACTGTAGTAGATATATCATGTGCATTATCCTTGTGGGAATATTATATTAACCTATTTTACTTCGGTTGAATCCATTTTTGTGGAACAAAGATAATTCTAAGTTTCTTCCTGAAAACCAGTAGAGCGAGAATTTTTATCCATTGACCACACCACTAATCTGGTTTGTTAAATAAAAATGATTGAAATTTTCGTATAAAATGTACTTTAAGTTTTTATATAAAAAAATTGCTATTTTATAAAGCTTGTAAACAGATAAAGGGAAATAATTTTAGAAAAAATATGATTTTTATGTTACATTTTTTTTGTTAAAATCATCTCGTTAATTTACATATCGTCTTTTACTATTGTTTTAAGAGCAAAATTGTTTATTTACTTTAATTTATTTAATAAAATAAGTTTTCGCTTTTACTCAAAAAATTGTATACTCTATCCATATCTTTTTTTCAGTCTATAAAGTAAGTATATGAAATAAACCATATGCATAAATATAGAAACCATATTACTGTTTAACAAGCAGCCAAAAAATTAAATATTAAAGAATCCATAAATTAAGATAACATTTTAAATAGCTCCATTTCTGCAATAATTGAATAATTTAAAAATTATAGAACATTTTCAATTTTTATTAAAATTTTCAAACGAAGCTGCACAGTTTAATCAAAAGTAATCAATAAATTTATCTAGTAAGATCTAGTGAACACGTAACCGAACCGAATGTCTTAAAATTATCAATGGCACCGTGTAAAATTTTACATTTGTTATGTTCGTTGTGCTTGCTAGCTATACCCTTATTTAACAATTTATTAATAAAAATTTTATTTTGTTTGTGTGCCTGCCGAATTTTTGTTTAGGGTAGAATTAAAATATTTACATGGAATGCAATGAAATTTAGATATATATAACTTACAATTTATATAGGCTACAACAATAGCCTAAAACAAAGCTTATAATTAAAACTAAACTTATAGCTTAAAACTTATACAGGCTATATTTCATTTAAAAATTTTGATAACTGCATTCATCATTAATTTAAATCGGATTTAAACACAATATAAGTTACCTGTAAGCAGCCATATAATTCATTTAAAATTCATTTATAATGCATTTAAAAGGTTCTTCATGCTTAAAGAACAAAAGCATGTGATTTTTCCCCTTTTAAAATTGTCATCTATCTAGAGAAAAAAATATATACAGCATTGGATCTTCTTTCTTTCTTAATTCACGCAACGCATTATTTGAAAATAAAAGTATTTATTATTTTTCGATTTTTGAGAAAAAATATTGTTTTTGTCCATTGCAGCGAATGTGTGTACACTTTTCTTAATGCGTCATAAACAGGAAATCAATTGAAAAACAAATTAAAAGAGTCTCAACTTTAGAAATTGATAAAATTCTGAAAGAAAATTTTCAAGCTTTTCACATTATTTATAATTTGCCTTCAGCTTACCTGTGCAAGAGACCTGCCGTTTCGCATTGCAAAATCGTATTTTGAGCACAGCTGAGTAAATGTCGTTAACAAATAGTATATACAAATTATGTTATTTTTTTCAGATAGCAATTTTCTCCAAAAGCTAGGTACATGTTTTCCTATGTAATCTAAGGTTCACAATATCTGACGGACTTAGTCCACTATACTATTTGTTAAACAACCTATTTTAAGGCGTTTTCCTAACTGTGCATCTTTTTCAGAGTTTCTGCACCTATAAAATAATTGACAAACGTGGATTCTATCAGAAGAATATTTCCTCTTGTATTCAGTAATACACTATTTCTTAATTTAGGAAAGACAAAAACACATTTATGTATAGAATGGAAAGATCAAATGTCTTAATTAACCTTTGAATCAATACATTTAAAGCAACAGTATTCAATATTTATCTTTGTTATCTCTTATTAAGATAGCATAATTTCCATACGTAACTGCATTGAAACTGCATTCCTTAACTGCATTAATGCAGTTAAGGAATGCATACGTAACTGCATTCCTTAACTGCATTGAAATTTATTACTAACATCATGTTGCCATTTGCATCTTTTTTATAGCATTTCATTTTTGTATCAAATTTTATTAAAATAGTGAATATTATTTCCTATTTTAATTTCAAATTTTATTCCGAATAAAAAGATTTACACATGCATCGTCGCGAGCCAATCAAGAATTCACATTATAGAAATTTAGCTACAGACAAATCTATGATGATGACCACAAGATAATTTTAACTAATTTTTCCCCCATTAAACAATTAAAAACTTTTGTTTTGTGTATAGTAAAGGCATCTTTAAACTGAAAAAAAAATGGTTTGAATAGGACTAATTGTTTTATTTTTAAGTATCAGAGTCCGATGTTAAATGGTCTGATAAAATAGAGTAGAAAAAATTGTGATGTATCTGCTGCTATAAAAGATGTTCTCCGGAAGTAAAATTTTTAATCTACTCATTTTTTACAAATTAGCAAATATTATTTTGCAAGAGAACCACAGTTTTATAATTGTTACTAAAGAGGATTAATAAATGCAAAAATTTTTAAGCAACTAGTAAACTTAGAAAGTTACAGCAATAGTCTCCACATTTAAAGAGCAGATGAAAATTTTAACTTTTATATGTGCTTACAGAAATAAATTATGGCTCCAAGCGTAATCAGTATTTATATCCATACGTGTATTTTATACGTGCTCTTCTCAGGTATATTTAATAATGGATTTCAAAGTGAAGCAAAGAAATTCACTTGTGTGAAAGATACATTGGCGCTTAATTATTAATTCCTCTTATCATTGTGTTTATTAATATGTTGAAAACTCCCTCAAAAGGCAAGGGAAAACTTCTTGTTGTTGAAAAGTTTGCTATTCTCAATCATTTTAAAGAGGATTAAATTTCTCTCAGAATATTAGGCATATAGAAAAGTAAAGAAAATATAGACGCATTCAAAATTTACAAATTTGATTAGGATTAAATCGACCAAAAGACAGTAATGTCTTTGTTATTGATACATATCTTGATGAAAATGATAAATAAGCTCTTTTTGTAATTGATAAATAGCTACTTCAATTAATTAATAGTAGCCTTGAAAGCATAAATTTATATTTTTCTTCTAAATCAATATCAATGTTGCAAGAACTTGACCAATTATTTGTAATTTTAAACATCATTATAATCGTATCACTGTATCATTATAATCACCACGTAATTGTATCATTATAATCATGGCTATCAATATCATTTAAAACTGTAATTTTCCTATTTTATAATTTTTCTATATTTTCCAGAATTTTAGATTTAAATTGACCTTAAAAAACTTGTGTGAAAATTTTTTAAACAGCTTGATAAAAATAATGTTTCTTGAAATTCCCATTAATTTCAGTTTCGTAATAACAAAAATAAGTCATTTCTGTAGAGCAGCAAACATCGATGAATTTAGGAATATAGGTAATGGTGACTTCAGACATTGTTCTTAGGGAATATATTACAATTAGTTAGTTCTTCAATCAGGTAAAACTTGCAGAAAACGAATATAAAATAGGAATAACATGATTGGAAATAGCGAACTTATATATCGCTCAAGTTACAGCTACAAAAACTGGAAAAATTATTTAAAATATGGATTCTATTGAGAGAGAGAGACGAGTCCACCTTTACCTTAAAAAGTTAAAATACAATTGATGTTTGTGTATTAAATTCTAATTTACGTATATAGAAAATGCCGTAATTCTTTTCATTACACATTTATTCATTATTTTTTAATTTATTTTCAAAGTATTCATTGTATACAAAAAATAAAGTTTAAGGAACATTTTCTTTCTGTAGTCTCTTCAGAGAATATTTCCTTTTTCTATCAGAAAAATTAGGGAAATATTAGCTTTAGCATTTTAAATGTATTGCATTAAATGATAAAATGTAATTTTTGGGTTAAATAATATACATTCTATGACACAGGGAATAGGTTAATCCAACACATGGAAATTGTTGTAAGGTATCTGTGCATCCTTTATTAAATTCTTGCGGAAACACTTTCCACTGATGATGGGCCATGTTTACATGTCACAAGGGAGAAAACCTAGAAAATTCTTAATTTTCCACTCCTATGGATGAGCACATAAAAAACAGGAGTACAACATCCAAGAATTTTAATTTTAACCCTTCTGTTGAATAACTCGTTTGTTAAACATTGAATGGAATCGAAAAAGAAACTTCCAAACGGAAGGCTGCGATATTTCTATTAGACCACAGTGAGATCAGCACTGTGTATGCTTATCACTTGCCAATCAGATAAGCAAACACTTCGTTATTTACTTATCTGATTGACAAGAGTGTGTAAATTTGTGATTCTAAAAAATTTTATTTATATAAAAGAACCACTAATTACATCAAAAGCCCATATTTTCCAAAGATTTTTAAATTTCAGATTGTTCTTAATTATTATCATTATTGAATATTGCTAATTATTATTTAATAATTTTACAATAAATCCTAATTATTCTTAAATTGAATGTTTGGCTTAAAATTATTAATCTTGATATGATTTTAAGTAAAATCATTGATTTAAGTGAATATGACGCAAATAAATACAATTTATATAGAAATAGAGAATGTATGTACATTACAATGGCTATTATACATGTAAAAAATATTACATTAGGATTAAAATTTCAACTTTTTATCTTGAGTATCGATTCTACAAAAAAAAGAGAGGAATAATGGATTTTTTCACGTACCATATTCTTAATTTAACCTTTCAGTTTCAACACTAATCAATTTTAGTGTTTATACTTAAATCCATTGCGTTAAACTCCAATGTGGTTTTCAAAGAGGTCTGGAGAGAGACTGGTAAGATTAGTAAAGTAGAATGACATTCTATTCAGGTAATTTTTTCCATTGACCGCAAATTTCCTTGGCTTAAGAAGTCATAAAACGCCACTGGCAAAACTGGTCTTCCGAAAATCTTTGTTCTTTTTATTGATGCTTTTAATGGTTACCACAACTCTTTTTACGATAGCCTGTTTATTCCTTTATTGTTGCCTACATTTTGTCCTTTTGAACTTGACAAACTTTCGTTCTTGCAATCAATATTTACTCTCTGTAATCTTAAAGTGAAAGAAATACAGAAATATAAAATTTTAAGGTATACAACAGACATATTACAGATTTTAAAAAAGAAATATGAAATTTTAGAATTTTGATTCACGCTCACATAAAATATCTTCATAATTATAATGATCAGTGTGAAAAAGTTAAGCAGTTTAACATTTTCCCTTACCTATTTTTAAATAGAGACATTCGAAAAAAACTTCCCTTTTTATTTATAAAATATAAAGGTTAAAACAAAATATAATATACTTAATTTAAAAAGAGTTTTACAGGAGTGAAAGTATTAAACTTTATCACAGTTACATGTGTTATGTTCATCAGTTATGGTGTTAGTAATATTCCTCAAAACTCACTATCAAAATGATTTTCAAAAAAGCCCAAAACATTACTAAAGTGTAAGTTTTAATGTTCCAAAATATTTTCAGTCATTTTAAGTTTCAGTTCGAGTGAAACCCTGAAAAGCATAAATTATGATGAGGAATTCTGTATCAACTGAGATATCTCAGGATAATAAATAACTGTAATGTAAATGAACCCGAGATAAATTGGTATGACCAGAAAAGGGGTTGAAATATCTGATATTTATAAAACAATAATATGATTTCATTTCATGTAAATAATTACATGAACTAAGTAATCACAGTATTGTTCATGAATACCAGGTGTCTTTATGGCTATTTTTGTTGATATATAGTTACCTGATATTTCTAACCAATACTATGATTAGTTATAGGCTATAAGGGCAATTTTCTCCCGTTATGCAAATTGAAATTACCATTATAAGTCAATTACTACACAATCATGGAAAGATATATAAGATTACTAGGTAATACAGCTCATATATCTCTTGCTATTCTAAATGTAAATAATAGGTATAACATAAAGTTATAACAATTACTAACTATATGAAAATTAATTTTATAACATTTAGTAACACATTCATGTTTTACTTTTTTTGATCATCATTTGTAACAACAATGATCATCCTTTCACGACGATTAGTCAAACGATGATTAGAAAAAATATTTGGTCACATAGTTAAATTTGTTCATTTTCTTTGTTTTATGCGTAGAGTATGACAGCAAATTAATGCATTGCATTGATATGCTTTATTATTTAGCTTGAAAACTGTTGTCACGTATAATTAATGTTTATTCGCATTTCTCACGGTATTTTGCGTCTTCAATGAATTATTTTACTAATTTTATTTACAGTATATTGCAAATAGTTTGAATTTTAACTTCATTTTTAAATTTTTTGACAACTCTTTTTTGAAAGGCAAATCTATTACTTATTTCTTCATTTGTAAGATAAGCTCATTAAATTATATTATTCGTACTTTATTGTTATTTTACCTTAAAAATAGTGAAAAAATGTTCCAGAAAACGCAAATTAATAATTTACAAATATAATAAATTTTAACTCTCAAATAGTTATACATGCGTTTGTAAAATAACTGCAAAATTTAACTTTAAATAAATTTAAACAGTTATCACGAAAATATATTGAATCCCTAGAATAATACACAAACTTCTCCAACTTCATGCCAATCTTTTCGTTCAAATCCCTAATAACCATTTTATATGATTTGAGAGGCATTTATCATTGAAGTTTCACAGTTTATCATAATATTATTGCATACGTCCTCAGTAGATGCACGTGAACTAATAAAACCAACATTTTGAGTACAATCGTAATTCCAAATTTTGCAAATCTTTTCATTAGATGCACAATAAATAGGTCAAAAATTGTGTCTCTTATTTCCCTAGTTTCCGCAAAATATACTCCATAGTAAAAATGATTATCCTAATATCTATATAAAACACATCTTCTTTCATAAAAAATTCCTTGGTTGGTTAAGTTTTGTGGCGCAAGGTTCAAAAATGAACAAACTACGTCAAATCATATATATTAAATAAATAATCTTCTTCTTTTGCAAACATCATGAAACATTAACATACCGATAAAACATAAAAAATTGAAAGTGAACTAATAAAACCAACATTTTGAGTACAATCGTAAATCCAAATTTTGCAAATCTTTTCATTAGATGCAGAATAGGTCTAAAATTGTGTCTCTTATTTCCCTAGTTTCCGCAAAATATTCTCCATAGTAATAATGATTATCCTAACATCTATATAAAACACATCTTCTTTCATAAAAAATTCCTTGGTTGGTTAAGTTTTGTGGCACAAGGTTCAAAAATGAACAAACTACGTCAAATCATATATATTAAATAAATAATCTTCTTCTTTTGCAAACATCATGAAACATTAACATATTGATAAAACATAAAAAATTGAAAGTTGTAAAATTAAAATTTAGATTCAAAATCAAGAAACAAAATCAATGAAATTGATAGGGTATATAATAACCAATTTTGAAATGTAAATTAAAGTGAAAGAAAACTTACTGCTCCCAAAAATCAAAAAACGTTTCCCCAACAGACAATATTAAAATATTACTTTAAAAAAGAGTAAACGTTTTTGGTTACAATAGCGACAT
The DNA here is from genome assembly GCA_030067965.1 of Latrodectus elegans. Lineage (NCBI taxonomy): Eukaryota > Metazoa > Arthropoda > Arachnida > Araneae > Theridiidae > Latrodectus > Latrodectus elegans. The sequence goes on from CM057817.1 coordinate 61,329,656, forward strand.
GAAATTAAAATATGATAAATCGTGCATGGCTCATCACAACATCCCCAGCCACGTTTCATACTATCTAAGAGTCATTATCTAAGCCATATGATCTTTTGAATGTGGCCAAAGTATATATTTATATAAGTTCCCCATTCTTATAAAGTGCCACTCTATTTAAATACCAATACGTAAATTCGTTGCTATTCCATGTCATGTTTCTAGTATATATATATATATATATATATATATATATATATATATATATATATATATATATATTATACAACAAACAACAATGAAATAGATAATTATTTAAACTGCAAAATTTATCATAAAATTGTGAAAAAGTATTGTTAAACAAAAGAATACTTTAATGGTAACAAAACTCCTTGAAATAAAAACTAATAAAACTATCAATAAATTGCAAATAAAAATTTCTTGTAAAATTTAAATTAACTATCAAAATTTGTGCTAAGTAAGTATCATTTGAAAAAACTGATACCTATAAGTGCTTTTTCGAGCGAACCAGTCCATGATTTAGCCCTTGATACTTCTGAATAAGGTTTACTTTGCATGAGAGTGTAGTTAGCTCAATATCCAATCTAGAGACTGTGACATGTATCTCAGAGAGGAGGATACCTGGCGATACCCTTAGAGCTGATACTCTTTTTAACTAGAGTCGCGAAAGCTGGGACTTTATAAGAATTATAACACTTGAGAACTGTGTAATAGATTTAGGCTAACACAGTGATTTGGCGATTTAAATAATGAAATAAGTTTATATATATATATATATATATATATATATATATATAGATATATAGATAGATAGATAAATAGATATAGATGTGTGTGTGTGGTTATAGCAAATAGAGCAAAGTATTAGTTTGTCAAAATTAACTCATTGTATGTGTGTGTATAAATTCTATGTTTTATTAGAAATCTCTATTTTTTTAATAATGGATGTACTAACATAAATTTATTAAAATAGTTCGTGTATTAAAAACAAACTACAAAAAAAAATTGAGACGATTTTAAATTAGAGATTTAAAAAAAATATAACTGTACTTTTTTTTATTTTTGAAAAAATAACTATTTAACAGTAAATTCATAACTAAACCAGATATATATATATATATATTATTGGTATATAAGCATAATACAAGCAATTTATAAATATTTTTGAGTATATTTAGTGAAAAAATTATTTCATTTTACTGTAACTTTATTATACATGACATATTAATATTTATATTGTTTGTAATATCTTTATTGAAATCTAGAAATCAGGAGATGTGATAATTGCTATCATCATCCTGCTTTCTTTTACCCGCTTTTCGCTAGAACACAAAGAAATAATAGGGAAGAGATAAATGGCCAAATTAGCAAGCAAGCCTCATTTCAAATTAGACTGAGATCAAAGATATAATAAGGTTGCCAAAACTGAGCACAAGCAATATAGAATGTTCGCCGCCAAATTATAGCAAACACTTTCTTCCGCGTTAGAATTCCCATAGGGATCCAACTTTTGCGACTCCATCTCGAGACACTAGTCTCATTATAATCATTTCTTATGAGCAATATTGTTTCATGAGCAACACATTGACTATTTTTTCTTGTTTAGCAACCATACGGGTGTAAACTATCATCAGAAATGATTAAAAAATAGAATGAATTTAAATAAACAACGAAAATAAATTTCCGACTAGTAAAATTGACATAAAACTTTTTAAAGCATAGTTAAACAAAGCTTGTTTAATGCATAAATTACAAAGTATGCATTTATTTGATCCAGTGTATTGTATAAATAATATGACTAAATTTTAAAAATAATATTTTGCTTAAGTGAAATAAAAGATTAAAATCTTGAATTCAGGACTACCAAATTTCTCAAAAATTAGAATGTTCTAATGCTTCTTTAAATGTTTAGTTCTTTACATTTAAATTATTTAGATCATATATATATATATATATATATATATATATATATATATATATATATATATATATATATATATATATATATATATATATTGTGAAATTAGCTTCATTTTTACTTAATGTTTTAGAAACAAATTTTAAATGTTCAGTAAAAAGTATGTATATAAAAATTGATTTTACAAATAAATTTCATATATTTATATCTTACAACTACTATTCAGAAAAATCACATTTTTTAAATATCATTTCCCAAACACTTTGTGACAGAGTATGACGCTATAAACAAACTTCTCTCTTGGTTTCTTTATGGCAGAAACAAGTGAAAATTTTCAATTCAGAGTGAATATTCTTTCAACAAACCTATAAGAACTATAAAAATATACTAATTATTGTATCATTTTTGGTACTTGTAACTGGAAATATTGTTAGATCTAGAATAATTTACTTGCAGTATATGGATATTATATTTAATTCCATGGGAAACATTAGCATCAAATTTATAAATTATATTTGAAATGTTAAAGGGGGGAAAGATAATTTTTTAGTTTTATATATAAAATTTAGAAAAAGATTTCCCTTAGCTGATTACGAATAAAATTTTGAATATATAAGCATACGAAATTATCATTTTATTTATTTTTAAATACTTAACAGTTTATCTTTAATGTTACTACAATTGTGGAAACGTTTTTAAAAAAATGGGGTAAGACATTAGCAGTAATGACAATAACAATGAAAGCGATTGCCGTAGGTTTTAAAAGTATTTCTTATGTTACTCGTTCCGTATTTATGTTTAAATTAATTATAATAAATTAAAAATAGATTAAGAAAATTTTTGTGTTTAAATTAAGAATAATAGTTTGAGAAAGAGATGTAAAATATTTTTATAAGTAAAATACATGAGTGAGTGCTTATTTTCATAAATTTTAATAAAAGATTCCAAATAATATCTAAGTGATTATAAATTTATTACCTTAAGAAATCCACGTGAATTTTTTTTATTGAATTTAACTTTAAAATGTTCATTTATTTGTGCAAATCTTGCATATTTAGAAGTTTGTCATTGTATTTCTTGAGGAAAAATAACAATTTGATAGATATTTTATCGTACAAGAATACAAAATTAGTAAAATGCCTTAGAAACTACCAAGATTACTTTTCTTAGTTTATCTAAAATGCTTCCTCTGTTAAAAATTATTGTTATGCTTCATTCAAATAATTTAACAAATTTTTAATTATTATCTTCACTATAGTACCTTATATCTACGATTTGTGATTGTAAATTTATTATTTAGGAATTTAATAGTTTTTAGTTTTCTTTTGTATTCTTTAAATTTTTATTTATAATGGCAATTTTTGCTTATTTACAAAATCTGATTTATTCTTTTATGTATATAAGTGTATATTTGTATTTATGTATTTTTTATTAAAATAATATATATATTGAAAAATAAACATAAACATATTTTATTAAATATGTATAATCAAAACTACTTAAATTAATCTTAAATTATACCAAAATTAAATATTTAAATTAAAGTAAAAGAAATCATGGTTTCATCTTTCTTCGAATATCAGTAGTTATACTGACAATTAACAATATTGATTTAAACACATTTCAATAATTATGATGTAAACAGTTTCTGATAAAGCTAATGATTTATCAAACTGTACGGCAGACTTATATTTTAATTATAAAATTAAATAGTTGAATTTTTAAGTAAAAAAATACAACTTTTTTGTAAAATCAGAAGTTTTTCAGTGAAAATTAGCGTTATTTTATTTTATTTATTTATTTATTTTGGTAAAATTACCGGTGCTACGTGCCCGACCAGCTACCAATTAAAAGATGTAAAACACTTTTTTTACTGCATTTATTATTCTAGTTGCTACTTGAAAAATCTTTAATAAATTAATTTTATATAATATTCGTCAATAAAGTAACGCTTTTATAAATGAAGGCAGAATCTTTATTCATATAACTATTAAATGAGGAATCTGAATCAGTTTCTAAAGCTTTTTTATAAAAAAGAATAGAATTATAATCATATTTGTGTATTTTTTATTCAAAAAGAAAATCATGCTGCAAAACTATTTTGAGCTAAAGCTGAATGATTAAACTACAAATTGATCTCAAACTGAAGCCGAAATTTTGAAGACTTCTTGTTTTGTAATAAGTTTTTTTTTTAGCAAGAGTCTGTAACACAGTGATTTTATTTGATTGTGATACTGTGATCATTAAATTAAAATCGTATTTGCGTATTTTTTTAATCAAAAAGAGGAACATCAAACAACAAAACTATCTTTATCAGATCAAGATCGCTTTGTAGTTGAGTGGGAATGATTGAACTAAAAATTGATCTCAAACTAAAGCCGAAATATTGAAGGATTCTTTTTTTATAATAAGTTCGTCATAGTATTAATCTTTTCCTTTCGCGAGAGACGGTGATATTGCGATTTTATTTTTTAAAACTGAGACGTCCTTCACTTTTAATGTTTATATCAAGTGACTGATTAGTGGCGGTCTCTTTCACTTACGGGACTATTTGAAAATTACTGCTTGCTGTCATGGCTCCATCTCTGATTTTAATTGATATTATATTTTGTGTAAAAACTTATTATAAACTCCATTACAAATTTTCCATTCAGTAAATTGATGTTTCAGAACTGTACATATTTGTCTTCGATTAAGCAATTAATTTTTTTAATAATTGTAAAAAAATTAAATTTACCGTCACATTTTGGTAATAGTGAACTTAATATTGAATATATTACATAATTTCATAGAATAAAACTTATCATGTGATATCCATTACATTATAATATACATGTAATTTATTCACAAGTAATTATTAAGTACGATGAATATATTTACGAAAAATATTGTATATACTTTTAATTGATTTCTTTTAATTTTTTAATTACATAGTTCTAAATTTTGTTTCATATTATTTGGCATATAGCATAATATTTTATTTGCTGAAAACAGCTGTGTAAATGTAAGCTGAAAATTAATTATTTCTTTTTCTACAACGCTTGGGTTATTTAATGAAAGAACAGCATGTGAATTTATCAAATGAAGAAGAAATACTATTTTAAATAATGGAAAAATATTTTAGAAGCTTAAATTTTGAAAATAGGGGAGTATTGTTTCAGCATATTTAAATTCAGAGAAAAATCCCGTGTATTTCATTGATTGTATTGTCCATGAAATTAAACTTTTGCATTATAGTGACATAAGTTGTAGGTAAGTAATATTGTTAGATAAAAGACGATTTGAAATTTTCGGCTGAAGCAAAAGTGAAATAATTCGCTGAAAACTAATATTTGCTTATTATATTTAAAGAGACTAGATTATCAAATAAAAGGAGTGTTAATAAATATTGCAATCAAAAAGATAGAAAATAATAAAAAAAAAATAATAATAATTTTAGAACCGTTGAGAGATTTTATCACCTTATAAAACTACTAGATGGCGCCATCAAAGCAAAGTAAAAAATTGATGAAAGTAAAGTTTTGATTTTATGCAGAAAATTTTTCCGACAACTTGATCAAATTTCTTCAAGCCAAACTATAACTGCAGTTATTAAAAACTGCAACATCATAAATCTTTAATATAATTTTTTCTTAATATCTTCAAAGTATTTATTTCATAATTGAAGAAAACTAAGATGTTTGAAAGTTAAAATCATATGTGTTCTATATATTAAAGAGCAATTAATAATATTTTAGATGAAGCTAATTCTCTCTTGTTACACAGTTTTTAAGAAATTGCAATATTTGTGTGCGTATGATACATAGTTTTATTTTATAGTAAACAATATAACTGTTGTATTATTTATTATTTTCTAACACTGTAGGTAAAGAACACAAAGAGTAAACATTTCACGGAAAAATATACAGTAGTCAAGCAGCAAATACTTACAAGAAACGAGAAAAAAGTTTACATAAAAGAAACATGGACTTAAAAGTAAAGGGAAAAGAGGCCTTTTTATCTAACAATTAGAAATTTTACAATTTACGATTTTAAGTTTTTCATTTTATATAATAATATTTTTACTATATATATTATATTACTGAAAGCAGTAGTTTTATTTTATCACTACTTTCAGTATGTAAAAGTTGTTGCTGCACGCACATGCTTTCCTGTACTTAGCCTTAATTTGTACTCCTCCAGTTAGGTAAAAGCAGCCCGGTGGGAGTTTTGGAAATTTAGAAGCAGTGACCAAGAAGAAAACTTTCAAATACTTGACCAGTCAACTCTAGAGATATGTTTCACTTGGAAGACATTGTGTCCAAGACATATTTAACGTACCCTAGTTTCCCTGCATTTAGTGATCACTACGGATCTTCGGTTAAGACGGAATTCGAACTCACTATCTTCCGATAGTGAGAACGACTACCTAACCAACCAGGCTACAGTTAAAAAAAAATTACGCAGTGACTAAAATGCATTGGTTCAACATTCTTCAGTTTGGCCAAAATAAACACAAAATTGGGGATTTATAATAGGAACCAAGTTTTCTTCATAATAAGTTCTTCCAAAGAAAATCAGTAATAGACATAGAATGGAACCAAGCTTTTGTTACTATGAGGAAATGAAAATAAGTCAATATTGGGTCGTTGTTGGAAGACAAGTTTTTCCCAATATAGCGCATAGCAAGATAAGTTAATATTGAACCAATATAGACAGTTAAGTTACTTCGAATGTTGTACATGAAAAAATCGGACTAATCTGTGAAATCAAGCTTGTACCAATATAAAGTATACACAATTTAATCCAATCGGGCGACCAATTTTTCTACAACACATAAAATCCATTTCTGCTTATTAAAAATTAGCTTATTTTTGAAAATAGTGTACAGTTTACTCTTTAGAAATAAGATACCTCATTTATTCCAAAAATATTCCGCATAACTGCTTTTACGCAAACATGCATACGTTATCTTGTTTTCTTGAATGACGATAGTAGATCACAGAAAGCAACATTTATTAAAAATGTGTAACACCTGTGGTTCGCGTATTTGAAATTAGAAAAGGAAATTAACTATCTACACAAACAAAAGGCTTCCTTTTGAAGTTGTATCCTTATTGGAGTATATAAACAAAAAATCAACTTATAGTAAATGAAGATTTTGATTTTCTATAAGTATTTTTATTACAAATGCAAACTCAAGATTGAAGTTGTAATCGAAATCCAAATATTGATTATGTTCATGTTTATGAAATAATAATTGTATTATAGTATTAGTATTTAAAAATATTTGCATGCAAAATAAAATTGCAATTTTTCCATTCTTCTCTCTCAACACTGCAATTATTTCACAGTTCTGTGTAAAATAATTCAATAAATCCCATTATAATTCATTTAAACTCCTACCGTATTCATTATTAATTAAATTACATTTATTTTAATACTTTTACTGAAAAATAATTATGAGTTTTGATGTTTTTTTAATTTTATTTTGTTATAAAATTTATGCTCGGTGAGATACTAGAATTGCACTCAAAGATTTAAATCGATTCATATGCAATATTTAATAAATAATTACACCACTATAAAAACATTAATCTTGATAATGATTCCTGATACATGTTCCAAAAGCCCAGCTAAAGGAAAAAGTACTTCTGTTTAAATTACAATTATAATTTAAAGAGTAACAATTTGAATTAAAAGTTTTTTTTTTTTTTTTTTTTGTTTCTGAATACTATTTTTCTATACAAAAATTGTAGAACGCATCTAAAGATATTTTTCAATATGTATATTAATCGCAAGATGCTCAGTTTATAAACTATAAGGAATGAAAATATATCTAAAGTTTGAAAATTAATTTGAAAATTTTAGTTTATACGTTTGATATAGATTTTAATTAAATTTTGTACAATTTTTTTTAAAAAAAAATTGTAATTATTTAATATTGCTTTCTTAATTGTTTAAATATTTTACAAATAGTCTCTTGAAACAATAACGAAATGGACAAATAAGAGGCAAGTTGTTGAAGAAAATTATAGATGCAGATTATTAATTATTAAAAGTTTATTTTGTTAACATATCTGATTTTTTTTGATGTTGCTTTAAACCAAGCTTTTATGGTTCTCAACTCAGTAATTAAAAAAAAAATGTTTTTTGTCATTTTGTCGTGTCATAAAAATATACAAGCCCTATTGGTAAGTTGTATATTTTATAATTTGAATATAAATATGTTTTGCTGTTAAATAGTTAATTGTGCTGTAATTTAAGATTGTCAATCAATCTACAATTTTTAGAAGCTCCTGTATTACGGATACTATTTTTTCAGTCCTTCTATAGTCATGCTAATTTTCCTTTACTCGTTTCCTTTCATATTTATCTATCATAATCTCAAAGTTTAAATATATTTTACCTTTCAGTGCAGTTACCAAATTGGCCATATTAATAACAAAATATACGATCTCTGCCAGAATGTGTCTTCATATGACAACTTAAGTTAATAGCTCATGGAAGTTAGCAATTATGAAAAAAATTTGAAGCAGGGACCACGTTTGCATAATTGAATATGATTTTACCCAAGTAGCTATAGAGTGTACTTGTCTTTTATAAAGGTCCCAACACACTGGCTAATTTTTGGTGCGTTATTTACCACTGCACTTACTCTTCAGTCAAGCTCTACAATAATGTGGCAGATTAATAATTTGATTAAAAAATTGTAGTAAATATATATATATATATATATATATATATATATATATATATATATATATATATATATATATATATATATATATATATATATATATATATATATATATATATATATATATATATATATATATATATACATATATATATATATATATATATATATATATATATATATATATATATATATATATATATATATATATATATATATATATATAAGATACACTGATTACTTGAATAATATTATTTTTTCAATATTGAAAGAAAATTAAATATTTATCGATTTATCAGATTAAAAAGAATTTCCAACTCTGAATGACCGACACCAACATGCTCCATACACCAATATATGAAATCAAGATAAGATGAAAATTCTCATGAAATCATCGATGTTCCTCACTTTTTCCATTTTATTTTGCAGCATTTAATAATACTTTGTCTATTATAGAATTATTCTGTATCGAGCATAAGCCTCTATTGTAGTGTGTGTGTGTGTTAAAACTTCAAATATTCAATTATACAATAGAAAAGAATATAAACATACAAATGAAAGTCAGTACAAAAATGATCAGCTTCATCATCGGATTTTAGGCACATCAGCGTGGAAGTGATATTCAGTATTAACATTTAGCCAATTATTTTCAGTATTAATTTATTGCTGATTCATACTAGATTTGGAAACTTATTTTTTATATGACAAAGGGTATTTAATCTTTCTTTGCATTGCTTTTAAAATTTCACGTCATATGCTGATATTTTTATTTGTAACATTCACTTTACTATTTATATACCTTAAGTCTTTGTATAAGTACGGGGCGATCTTTGCATCACTTGGAGTGTCTTGGCATAGTTTTTGATAATTGTTCTGTGCCATTGGCAGAAAAATCTTTAGTGCCAATCTTTCCAAAACCATTTGATGACGCTGTTTTTGTTGGTACTTACTTCCATTTATATATTCATATTTGATTATATTTTATAATTTAATTTGAATTTCCTTTGTTCTCCTTTTGCTTTATCATATTACTGAATATTTATATTTTTATAGTATAATTTTTGAAATATTTAATTTAGTAATATACATGTGTGATCATGAGGGCACAGTAAACTATAAACTAAAATTAAGCGCAATATTCGAAAATTATTTGTAATTAACGTATAGTTGAAAACTATTGATAAAGTGCAAAATAGTTTTTTTGTTATTTTTCTATTAATGTCTTCCAAAGTTAACACAAATATAAGAGTAAATTTTATTTTTCTTGCTTATTAGGAACCATAAGTATATACTGAGAATCTTATTTTTAAATGAGTACATTTTTTATTATAATTTCTTTAAAATACTTTATTTTTAATCATCTCTGTATGAATTTTGATACCAATGTTTTGGGATATTATTATTTTAAAAAATCCTTTATATTCTTAGCATTATTCTAACTTGTAACGAAATTTATACTTAATAATAGTTAATGGTTTTTTTGCAAAAAGTTGACTTTCATTTTAAAAAAAATGCCCACCTAGCTAAAAGTACCGTTTTCAATGAAATAAAAACGTTGTTAATATAAAGATGCGCTTAGATTTATACTAAAAAATAGGCAGTTAACGTAATTAGAAAGCAAGTTTAACAATATAATGTTATTTGCCTTAAAGCAATCAAAATTTTGATTTGGCAATGTGAGTTTTTAAATTATGGCGTGAAATATATCTACACACTAAATTGCCTACAAAGCACTTACAAAATTAAAAGGTAATAAGTACTTCCTTCTTTCTTAGTTAATTTATTTTACACACATAAGCTTTAACTCAACATAATGTGATTTTCAGCATTTGACAATATAATATTTTTGGGAATGGTAAAATCATAGCTTACGTTGATTTTTCAATAAAGTATGTTATAAATAGTACATTTTAATCAGGGAAATTACTTTATATATGTAAAATACAGCTATACAGTTTTAAGATAAAGAAATATATATTTTTTGTTAATAAATATGAAAATAGTTTTTTTTAGTTTGACATCATCTTTGTTTAGAATAGCCAAGATTGTTTGAGTATGACTAAACAAACTTGAGAAAATATTTGGACTCAACTTAGTCTAATGTTGATAGCCAAGCATAGACAAAAATAAGGTGCCAAAATTTTATCAGTCTCGAATTATACTTTATCTTTACACAAGAATCATACGTGTGTATTTTATTATATATCTCCAATATTAAAACAAGGTGGTATTAATGGTAAAGGTAATCATCACTGAGGAGAAATTATTATGATTAAATATTTTGTTAGTGATCTTCAATTCAAAGTGAGTATACTTAATAGTGAATAATATGATTGAATATATAATTTGTAATGATAATTTATTATTACTGTTGGAAATCTTGGTGATCATCAAAAAGTAATGTAACCCTCTTGGCCGATTTAGCATCGATGACGTCATGTTACGATCCCATACTCGCATGCGAAAAAAATTAAATAGAATACTTTGATGCTTTTAAGCCGTAGGAAATGCAGATGTGTGCGCAGCGAAATAATTTCTTGTATATATATATATATATATATATATATATATAGATATATATATATATATATATATATTTATATATATATATATATATATATCCTCCTATAATAATTTTACTAATGAATAGATTATAGATATTAGAGAATTTTTATTTTTATTGATTATGTGTTTAGATAAAATGTCTCCTGAAAGAATTCCGGGACGAATTAAGGTAGGAGTAAATTTTCAATTTTCGCTTACCCCTTGATTTCTTTTGGTAACTGTATTGTTTCTGAAATTTGGCATCCCTGCCGGGATTCGATTATTATTATTTGAATTATTCAATAATTAGATAAGAATTTAGTATTAGATATGGATGTTGATAGCATTCGTAAATTAAGAACACCGATGAGAACCAATTTCTCTAAGGCATTAAATAAAGATTTGAAAATATTAGAAAATAAGGAGGAGGACAAAGATATAATAGAAACACAAATTGTTCTTTTAGAACAGAAGTATGAAAATTTAAAAGAATTAGATAAATAGATTTTAATGATTTTACAAGATGATAAAAATTGCACGCAAGATAGTTTCGATACTGAATATGAGCAATAACTGCTTATGAAGATAGGTTTTTAGAAACTACTATGAAACTAAAGAGACGATTAAATATTTTGAATAAACTGAAAGTAGAAAATCAGGAGTTAAAGAATTCTATCGAAAGTGGTAATTCTCCCCGGAAATTTAAATTGCCAGAATTAGAATTAAAACAGTTTAACAGTAATGGTAATATTAAAGATTGGCTACAATGGTAGGGTCAGTTAAAAAAGATGCACGAATATTTAGATATTGAGGATGATGATAAATTACAGCATTTAATTCAATCAACAGTTAAAAATTCCCCTTCCAGACAATTAGTAGAATCCTTTCCCCCTTCGGGAAAGAATTATGAAGAAGTCGTAAAGTGTTTGAAACAGCGCTTTGGAAGAGAAGCTTTGTTGATTAAAGTCTACATAAGAGAGCTACTTGCTCTAGTAATAAATCAATCCTCAGGGTCAAAAATATTCACTTGTTAGACTGTATGACACTCTAGAAGGGCAATTAGGTGTTTATTCCTTAGGTGTTTTTTTTTTTTTTTTTCTCAGGATAGTTTTTCAGCTATTTTGTTATAACCTCTTATTGAGTCTTGCTTACCTAGCGATTTATTAAAAATATATGAACGCACTCATAATGAATAAATCACCACCGAGATTACTGGTAACGATAGATTAACCCACTTCTTAAATTTCCTTAAAAGAGAAATTGAGTCGTAGCTGAAACTTAGAAATTGCGCGCACCCTTTTTAGTTTCGAAAATATAAACAAAAAATCGTTGCCCACTTCCGCGAGGAGAAAAGCTTCCGCTTCTGCTTTATTCAATAGCGCTGGACGAAACACGTGTGGTGTCGACTCGGAGGTCAGTGAGTGTGCGTTTTGCAGTAAAACTCGTATGAATCAGGATTGTAGATATGCTTTGAGTTTGCCGTATGAAAAAAAAGAAAGTAATACTTTTAAAAGGGGCATTTGCTTTCGATGTTTAACATTCAAACTCAGACATATTGCGCGTCATTGTAAAAATAAAATTAGTTGCGCGAAATGCCATAGACAGCATTTATTAATAATGTGTAAAATGAATGAATAATTTAATGAAAATAAAAATAATGAAAAGGCGTTAGAAGAAAATATTGTTGCGGAAAGTTCTGTAACCAATGCTACACGTATGCGACAAATTTATTTATAAACTTTAGAAATTCGAAAGAAAAATAATAAAAAAAATTCACAGTAACAATAAAAATAAATTATTCGGGTTCTCATTGATACAGGTTCGCAGCGATCTTATATTTCCAAATATGCTGCAAAATTTATGAAACATGATGTTATTAATGAAGAATCTATTTTACATTGTTTATTTGGAGGAATTGAATGAACTGAAAAACATAAAAAATATTTGGTTCACTTGCGTAATGTTGATAATATGTATGCTGCATGTATATTTTTAAGGAGTGAAGGAGAAAATTCTACAAATTGTCAACTGATACAAGCTAGCTCAAGGGTTGCTCCCATTAAATCTGTATTGGTATATAGGCTAGAACTTCTAGCATGCAATATATAGAAGCAAAACTTTGTTAATCTGTGAAGCTTAGGAATGGAGAAAGTGACTACACAATATTGGTCTAATTCCAGTAACGCTTTATACTGGATTAAAAAGAATGAAAACTGGGCTACTTTTGTTTTCAATCGTGTCAAAGAAATTCGTCTTTTGAGTGATCCAAAGGATTGGCATCATTTCTAGACAACTAAATTCAGCTGATTTAATATCTCGAGGATGTAGCGTTGAAAACCTAGCCAAGTCTAATTGGTGACTTGGACCTGCTTGGATAAGAAATCCTCCTGAAGAATGGCTCAAATCCGATCTTTTCCCCGACGAAGGGATTATTAATGCTGAACGAAGAAAAATAGTCGTCAGTGTTACCAATACAGAAAAAGAAGAAGAAATTTACAACCTTTTCTCCCATTATCCTAAACTTCTCTTGGTCGTTTCATGGATTTATAGATTTTTTGATAATTGTTGGGTGAAAAAAAATTTTAGGAAATTTGGAAACGTAACTGTAGGAGAAAGAAAGAGATCTGAGATTTCATTAAAGTTAACGCGCAGCGAGAGTCTTTCACAGGACCACGAGATAAAAGACTTCAGAAATTTCAAATTTTGGTAGATGAAAATAATATTTTCCGAATTAAGACAAGACTCTCATTGAAAGAAGATTTAAATAATTTTAAATTTCCTTTTTTGTAACCTAGTGATCATCCAGTAATTGAAAAACTAATACGATGGAAACACTATTCTCTTGGTCATGCAGGTATTCAGATAGCAATGACATATCTGAGAGAAAAACTCTGGATATTGAAATATAAGAAAACTGTACGCAAGGTTATCAGAAATTGCCTTATTTGCAGAAAATTCGATTCACGCCTAGTAGAAACTCCAACATCTCCATTACCAATAGATCGTCTCAGAGTGACTTCGGTGTTTGAAATAATTGGAATTGACTTTGCTGGACCACTCTTCCTCAAAGGAAGCCAGAAATCTTGCATTGTAATTTATACTTGTGCTGTATTTAGAGCAATTCATTTAGAATTAACTACTTCTCTATCCACAGAACAATTTTTGCAGTCTATCCGGAGATATATAGCACGACGAGGAAGGCCAGCTATGGTCTACTCAGATAATGTGACGAACTTTGTTGGAGCGAACAATCTTCTCAAAAGAATTAACTGGGATGCAGTAGAGAAATACAGCACCGTCAACAAAATTAATTGGAAGTTTATTCCGTCATCTGTACCATGGTGGTGTAGCTTCTGGGAACGTTTGATTGGAGTAATCAAGAAAATACTTCGGAAAGTTTTGGGACAAACATCTCTCAATTTTGAAGAATTAAGCACTATTTTATGCGATTGTGGAGGTCTCGTTAATGGACGACCTCTCACATATGTGAGTGATGATCCAAATGACCTAGAACGTCTTAAATATACTCCCTATATCTTTTTGCACGAGGTCAAAGAAACTGGTACACCTGACCTAGACCTTTTGGATAGTAAATCTTTAAATAAAAGGTATGTCTATCACCAGAGACTACGGCAGGATCTTCAAAAACGATTTCGCTTTGAATACTTGGGAAAACTAAGGATGTTGAAAGAAAAGTACGAAGCTCACCACCCATTAAGATAGGATATGGCGTTTTGATATCCAGTGACAAAATGAAAAAGTTAAACTGGCCTTTAGAAAAAGTGATCGAAGTCTTTCTATCACCAGATGGGAATATTAAACTTGCCAAATTGAAGACTAAAAAGGTGGAATAGTTCTACGTCCAGTGCTGAGACTATATACTCTCGAAATTGGTGAGAATGAAAAAGAAGTGTTCCAAGAATATGAAACATCTGCAAAAACGATTACCTGCTCTGATAATAGTGGGAGTAAAAAGGATCCTCTTGACAAGGCTGATGAACGAACCTCTCGATATGGTAGGAGGTTAAAACAGGTAAAAAGACTTCTTTTGTAGAATTTAACTTTTCTTTAGAGCAAGAACTTGTTATCTTTAGACTTTATGTAATATCTTAAGAACTTTATTTCAGAACTTTAAGATTTAACGTTAAGAAAAATTTTGTATTTTCAATTAATTTATTGATAATTGAAATTTGTTATATTGATATTTTTTTATAATTTGAAGTGTATTTATTTATTCTTGAAACTTATTACTTTGTTTTGTGATGTTGAGAATTTTCTTCGATTTTAATTTAAATATTGTGTTTGAGTTTTCTGAGATGTAAACTCAACGGTGGAAGGTTGTTGGAAATCTTGGCGATCATCGAAAAGTAATGTATCCCTCTTTGCCGATTGAGCATTGATGACGTCATGTTACGATCCCACACTCCCACGCAAAAAAGTATAAATAGAATACTTTTATGCTTTTAAGCCGTAGGAAATGCAGATGCGTACGAAGCGAAATAATTTCTTGTAAATATATATATATATATATATATATATATGCCAGAGGTGAGCCAAAAGTTCGTTGCAATTTTAAAAATTCATAAAAAAAGAAGAAAGTAAGATAAAGAAGTGCGGTTTGCAAGAAAGGGCTCACAAGGTAGTCGGATTTCTTTTTGCAGCAAAAAAATTTTAGTTAAAAAAGTAACCTATAGATGGCACTGACTGTCCGAAACACAATGAAAAGGACAACAGTACGCTCCATTCATTTATTCTGATAATAACAATTGTTCAATATGACCTTCAGTACATTGTACGACACAACTAAGGCGACTCGCAACGTCGTTACATCTGAATGCAATATGTCGGAATGAATTGCAGAAACCCCACGACAGATGGAATCTTTGGGTTCGGCCAATGTTGAACGAGATGAACGGTACACACGTGATTTCAAATAGCCCCACAACCAGAAGTCAACCGGAGTGAGGTCGGATAATCGTGGAGGCCATGCGATCTTGCAACCTGGACTGATCAGTCTCTCTTCACCAAAGGTACTCAAAAGGAATCGTTTTATTGGATTGGCATAATGTGGTGGTGCGCAATTCTGCATAAAGTTTATTACAGATAACACACCTCTTTGATTTAATGCGGGCACGACTTTGTCACGCAAAAGAGTGAGGTAACGCTTAGCGGTTACTGTGCACGTTTTCCAGCCCAATCTGGGACACGGTTCTTCAAAGAAGAAAGGTCCGACAATGAAAGAGGAGGTGAAGCCACACCAGACTGACAACTTGACTGGATGCAGAGATTTCGTCTTGTATTAACGAGGATTAGATGTTGCCCATATACGAGTGTTATGGGTGTTGACATCCCCGTGTAGTGTGAAGTGCGCCTCATCCATCCAGAAAACGTTGAACAACCACTGAGGGTCGTTTTCGATTCTTGCCATAGCCCACTCGGCAAATGATTCCCACATAGCTGTCCTCCGGTTGTAACTCCTGCAGTGACTGCAGTTTGTACGGATAGAGATGCAATATCCCGTGGAGGATAGGTCGAATCGATGATTGAGGCACATCCAATATTCTTCCAGCTTCGCGAGCACTGCTACTCCCAATGGACGATTCCACCGCTAAATCATTCATTGTGGTTTCCACTGCAGTAATTCGGCTCTCCGCCAACGAGGGTCTTCTACTGCGTGGCCGATCCTCTAAAGAGCCAGTTTCCTCGAACCTCTTGACAAGCTTGATTATTCCAGGACACGATATGGGGCCTTTCTTCGTCTTCAGTCATTTCGTTGTGCGAAATTTTCGCAACGCAATAGTTGCTGACTCTCCGTTCAAATAGAACAACTTCACCAACAACGCTCGATCGGGTAATGATAACATTCTGAAAGCGAATGAGAAATTCTCGAGTATCACGGCCTTTTATCGCATTAATTTGCATAATTCTGCTGAATCTCTCGATGTCAGCGCCATCGATAGGTGACTTTTTTAACTAAAACTTTTTTGCTGCTAAAAAAAATCCGGCTACCTTGTGAGCCCTTTCTTGCAAACCGTACTTCTATATCTCACTTTCTTTTTTTTATGAATTTTTAAAAGTGTAACGAAATTTTGGCTCACCCGGTATATGTCCTCCTATAATAATTTTTAATAATGAATAGATTATAGATATTAGAGAATTTTTATTGATCATGAGTTTAGATAGAATGTCTCCTGAAAGAATCCCGGGATGAATTAAGGTAAGAGTAAATTTTCGCTTACCACTTGATTTCTTTTGGTAATTGTATTGTTACCGAAAATTACTTTATAATATTTAACATATAATATTATTTAATATTATTTAATATATAATTTATAAGAATAACATGAGAGATTTAATTTTTTGGCTGTTCTTATTTTTGTAGAAACTAAAGTATGATAGTTAGTCTAAAAAATAATATACTGTGAATTTGGAAAAGTATTTTACACTCATGGTAGTCCTACAACCTACATGATCGGATCATGTTCTCACTCGGTATTATGCATATCATTTCGAAATATAGATCACTTATTGTTCGTTGTTTTCGCTCTCTGCAGAGTTTCGTCACTTTCTGGCAACTACTTCTTAATGTTGCATTTTCAGTGTGGAGCAGTATAAAAGGTAACTTGAACTTTGTTTCAAAATAGACAAGAATATTACTTTCAGTAATCGAGTTAATCTGAATAGATGAAATTATAATTATTCAGGATTTTATTTACATAAAATGTATATACATGTTTCATTTCAATTCTTTGTTAAATTTACTAAAATGATCTCGCTTAAAAATGATCTAAAGTATCTATATTGCATACTATAATACGAATCGCATATGCATTTGAAAGCTTCAACTGAATTATCATCAATCATTTATGTTAAGAAAAATGTCTACAAAATTTCTTTTTGCTGATTCAAAGAGTTTTAATAATTATTTATTAATATAAGCAATTTATAATTTTTAATTAAAACTTGTAAAATTGTGATTTAATTATTCTTTTAAAAGTTTCATCAGTGATAATTTTGAGCTTATTTACGTCATTTACTTAAAGTTAATTATTAGACTAAACATCAAAAATATTTCTTTAGAAAATTTTATCGAAATATAAACCAGTAATTGATATATATTTATAAGGTAAACAAGAAAGTTCTAGCCGTTTTCAGGTTGCCATTGAAAGAAGTGAAAACAAGTTTGAAAATTAGTGTAAGACGTGATTGAAACATCGATCAGTTGAGAGTAGAAGTATCAGTCTTAATAAAAGCAAGTCCACAGCGCACATTCACCAATTGTAACTCGTACAGTAGTGAAGAGCAATCGACGAATCGAAGGAAATCTTACGGTGTTTGCTTAACGACTTCAAAGTGGGTTTTTTAGCTTTTGCATCAAGTCAATATGTCAAGCGTATGTCAAGTATATATGCAATATGTCAAGCGTTTGGGGATAATGCTGGGATTGAAAGTATAGTATGGCATTGGTTTCAAAAATTCAAGTCAAGAGATTTGTCCCTATGTAATGAAGCTGGTGCTTGGTCATCAAGTGGTTCATTATGAGTTGCTACCAACGGGTCAAGCGGTCACTGCGGACCTGTACTGGCAACAATTTGGAACGTGTGCAATAGGCACTACAACAGAAGAAGACAGCTCTGGTTAATCGCAAAAGTATACAGTTCTTGGCCAATAACGCGAGTGCTCATGTCGCGCGAGTGGCATGGAATAACATACAGCATGTTGATTGAGAGACTTTGTGCCATATTTCTAACTCACTTGATCTTGCACCATCAGATTACCATTTATTCCATTTGCTGGACAATCATCTTCATGGAAAATTCTTCACCAATGAAGCAGACATTTACCAAGTACTCACTTACTTCTTTGCGTCCAAAATCAACACTTCCTAAAGACAAGGCCTGCACAGCAAAACTTCTTTCTGGAATGAGTCATCCACATACGGCTGACCAACGACTCCCTAAAGTTGAAATTTCTTCCTCTATTTCCTGTCGCCTGCTCGATGACTTTTTTCTGTCTCTGTACGGTGTTGATTTTGCACGTGTGTGTGATAAGCCTTGTCTTAAAATATTTATTAAAGGTATTATATTATTTCAAGAAATTTTGTAAAAATGTCATTCAAGTGTTCACATGTCAATTGGCAATTGAACTACCATGGAGAACCAAAGGTATGTCTTCAGTTTTCCTAAAAATGAAGATAGACTAAAGAAGTGCCTGGCTGTTACTCCTCAAGAAAATATAAAAGTGACGAAAAATTCTAGGGTAAGTTTTATTTTATTTATTTGAAATAAATATAATTATAAATTGTTTGAAAAATACATTCTTTTTAAATTTAAAACGCATGCTTGTGGCCTGGTTAAGAAATATTAAAGTAAACGTTATTTCAATCTACCATAATTGTATACTTTTCATCTTATAAAAATTCTTATTCTGTAATTAACTTGGCTCTAATTTGTAAAACTTTCAATAGCTTTGACAATTATTAAAAATATTCCCTATTTAATTAATCAAAATAATTATTTTTTAATGATTTCATTAGTATATTAAGTTTTATTTTAATTAAGACATTTTTGCTATATCTGAATAATTATACTATAAATTAATAATTAATTTAGGAATGAAATATTTGAGAATTTATATATATTTCACATTTTGCATATTGGGAAATAAATAATAGTTGTAGCAGTAATTATTCAATATACTTGAGGAAATAATTATTATTTAATTCTCATTATGTTAAACTAAAATATAGTAGTGTTATATAAAATATAGTAGTAATAGTGTTTTTTCTTTTCTTTCTTTTTCTTTTTCTTTTTTTTTTTTCAGGTTTGCGAGCATAACTTTGCGGTGATATCCTGAGACGTTCAGAGCTATATGTATAGAGAAAACTGGTGAAAAGCTGAGCGCTCCCTTACAATACTCACGATTTAATTCAGATGCCATCCATTCCCTCAATATTTCCAAACTGCCCGAAATATTTAACGACAGCCAAGAATCATCGAGAGGAGGTTGAAACCAGAATTTAGCTTGTGTCTTAGCAGGAAGTATAAAAAGGGAAAAAGACTACACACAGGAATAAATTTTGCTTTACAGATTTACATGAACTCAAGAACTGTTTAGTAAGTTTAAAATTCCATCGTCATGGTCTTTTGTTACCAATAAGGATATAAATTATGTTTTCATTGATAAGTCCTTCAAAAATTCCTGTTCTTGAATCATCGGTAACAGTTGGTGAAAATTTGAATTTGGTAAGTTCGATATAAGGTGTTCAAATTAATAAAATAAATTGCCTGTGATTGTAAATGATATTCATATATTAGATAATATATTACAAGCACCAGAAAATTTTGAAAAATCTAACGATAAGAATAACTTATTTGATGTGTGTAAATGTTTCATTAATGAATTGAAAATTATTTGTGAGAGTAATGCTTAACTTCTATAAATATTTTACTCAAAAATTATTGTAAGAAATTAATGATGATTTAATAGATAAAAGACTCTTTAATTCAAAATCAAAAAGAAAATTACAAGCATTAAGAAAATACTATAAATTTCAGAGAATTCTCTTTAGGTAAATATAATTATTAAATTTATATACATAAACTCTTACATCGTTATTTACATTTTGCTTATTTCAAGAAATTATTTTGTATATCAAAACAAATAAATTACATTTTGATACTAATTTATGATATATTTGAGTGTGGAATTGAAGTGCTTAATAAAGTTATTTTAAGCATATTGTGTGTTGTTATTGTCTTTACTCTATTTTTATTATCTGAACAAGTTATAAATTTTGCTATTTTTATGTGATATTTAACAAAAACAAATTATTCAATAAAAGCAAATGTTTTAGTTACTCTAATTATTTGTATAATGGAAAATGTGAATAATGTTTTATGACCCCAAATTTAATTTATTAAATTATTTTTTTATATTTTAGATATTAATGATTTAATATATGCCTATATATTCAATACTAATACACGACACACAAGTAATGTTGATATTGTCAGATTAAATCATACAAATTACGTTTAACTAAATAATTATAGTGAAGAACTTTAAAATGTAGAATCATTTTGTTATGTGTTATCATAGTAAATTTATTTTTAAATAGGATAAAAATGTAGCAGGAATATATTTCAAACATGATCCTAATAATTTCATAATTTTTTTTTCTATCAAACTACAAATAATGGTTAATGAAGTAAAAAATTATAAAACTGGAAATTTAAAAAAAAATGATATTAAACCACAACATTTTATTATAATTATTAAAAGTATTTTTAACCTAAGAATTACACACAAATTCAACTATTAAAGTAATGTTTCATTTACTTCTTATTTTTTAATCACTTAGTTTGACAAATTAAGTATTTTGTTTTGTTCAATTCTAACATTTTTATAAGAGTACTATTATAATAAACTGAAACATTTTTGTTATAAATTTAATCATTTAAATAAAGGAATGATCTCAGAAAAAATTCTGTTCAGTTTTTATTTTATTTATTACAAAAATAGTTTAGATGTTTTAACAGAAATGTTAAAATTTTCCAAACAGTTATCAAGCACAGATTTATCAGATAGTTAATAAATTGAACATTTGTCGTAATACATAGTAAAAAGTGAGTTATTTAGATGGCCATAAAGGAGATAAAACAACCAGCCTCAGTTGAATGACTCATCATAACGATTCGCAGGCTTCCTCTTTAGGGGTGTTGCCGAAACCCCCGAGTTTTACCGCAAGGGGATAGCATAACTAAAGACACGTTGGCAGAAAGTGCGGGCTTCCGATGGTGATTACTTCCAGGACTAACAATAGGCTACACTTTCTGCTGGTCATGTTCTTTTAGCTCATTAAAAACGGCCAGAG
Source organism: Latrodectus elegans (assembly GCA_030067965.1). NCBI lineage: Eukaryota > Metazoa > Arthropoda > Arachnida > Araneae > Theridiidae > Latrodectus > Latrodectus elegans. Next base: position 61,351,673 of record CM057817.1, read on the forward strand.
CTTTTTTGTTTACTTTGTACATTAAAATTTGCTGATTATGAATGCTTGTTCAATGTGCTAAAAATGATATTGCATAATATAAATTTTAAAATTGAAATTGTTTTATAGGATGAATGCAAAATTATTTGAAAAATAAATATAAAATTATTCATTACGTGGCATAGAGGATTGTTGCTTTTTTTCAACATAGATTTGAGTAACTTTATTAGTGAAACATTTAGAGCTAGATTAAACTATTCGTTTCAAGGCTTCGGAATCAACAGAACATAAAAAACAATAAATATTCTCTATTTTTGAACATATACATATTTGATATCTAAAAAATTATTTAGATGGATTTATTATTTGCTTGTATGTGATATATGAGAAAGCTAGATTTGTTTTAAATTCAGAATTGAAAACTTATTTTAAGAATAAATAGACATCATTTTACAATGCATATTACCATGAACTGCTTTTTGTTAAGAATATAAAAACTACTGATGAAATGTACTGTATAGTTTTTAAGTGAAGCAAAACTAAAACTCCTACTGAAGTTTGGAGATGATTCGTATTAAACTTTAAACCCGCTGCCAGAAACCATGAAACCAGATTCAAAAAGTAAAACATATTAACAAGCCGTTTCAGCCTGAAAGGATACTGACAGTGGTTTTGGTATATCATAACCAGTGATAACATTCAAAGACAGTAATTTATTCTTGCCATAGACAGTCGATTTGTTAAGTAATATCCCCAGAACAGATAACGCATTTAATAATTATTTAAGAATATAAGTGGTGTTCAGAATTGAATAATTAGCATCATATAAAGTAATGTGTAGAACTACTTATTTCTAACATATCCTAGTGGAGCTTTTACTTTATATTCGCAGCGTAAATCATCTGAATAAGGCTCTTTTCCATACAAAGGACTTGATAGATACAATCCCAACGTTCGAGGCATCATACTTGTACACTTCCTGGCATTGGGAATCGTCTGCGTCAGCAGATGCGAATAATGTACAATTATCATTATTTTAAACATAAAGATGATTAGATTTAATTACATTCTTCTTTGGAATTTGAATTTTTAATATTTTGCTTAGAAAATGATATTTTAGATTCACAAAACAATCTTTAAACTTTTTGCTATGCAATAATTTAGTAGGATAATGATCCAGATATATAATTGCAAAATTATGATTCCACAGTAAATTTTTATGTCAATATTGCAACTAAATGCTAAAAATGATTTCTAGCATTTTAATCATAGAAAAAGAATAATTGATTCATGCTCGGAAATATCGGGCACATAAATCAACACAGCTAGGAAAGTCAAAAATATTTTTTTTTTAAAAAATTTATAATTTTATGTAAAAATAAAATTTATATAAATTTAAAAAATTAGAAATTGTTAGTAAATTTTTTATAGACTATAAAGTGCATAGACTATTAAGTGCACAGATTTTTTTCAAGTCCAGAAAATTAATATTATACCCATAAGCTATTTTTTATGGCCACTTTTAATAATGATAAATGTTATTTTACTTATATAATTTCATTTGGTCGCAGATACCAAAATGTATTATTTATGATCAATTGAAAAAAAAATTCTGAAATATAAAGCATAACAAAAGGCGAGAAATATAAATTTGGATATTTTAATCTTACGCAGTTCCAGAATATTTTTAATATAAAATTAGTGCGCGAAAGAACGAGGCATATAATATGTTTGTTTACTATTTAATATATATGTTATGTATAAAAAAAATAAAATAAAAAAAAAAATAAAAATATATTTAAATATCATATACATTACATAATGAAACAAGCATATTGTATGCTTCATACTTCACTACACTTATTTTATAAAAACATTCTTAAATTATGTAAAATAATATATGTGTGTGTGTGTGTGTGTGCGTGTGCGTGCATGCGAACAATCTAAATCAATGCATCTATTGATTGTGTTTTTATGAATAATTAATTAAAAATGTGATAATTCTCAAATGATCAAATTCTAGGTGTTGTTGATAATTATACTAAACTAGATGGATGATCGAAACAATGTTATTCATTATTACTAACTTATGTACGTTACTGCGAATAGGATGGCCGATGGACCAGACAATGCTTCGTATAGTCATAATCGAACAAAAATGAAACCCCAAGAGAAATATTTCTAATTGATAGTGTTGATATTTAGAGGTGGAAGATTTCTTTTGATAATTTTGGTTACGATTGAAAGAATTATTCCAGCTGTTCAGTTTATATATCAAGAAAATATTACATCAAATTTTGCATTCGCAACTCGCGTTTTTTTATGATTTTATGCAAGTCCATTTTTTCCCAATGAAATTCAAAAGAAGTATTTTGATTACACAACGTAGATAAGAACAGCGAATTTTAATTTTCTAAAATTTGATAGATCTAAATCAGAATAGCAGAAAACTTCGTTATTCTGATTTAGATGGAATAAAAAATGTTTTTCAAAAAGAAATTTTTTGTAATGAAATTTTTTATTTTTGCATTATTTTTTTAATGAAGCATTTTTTTTCAGGAATAATGATTTAATACCTTTTCTAAATAGGAAAGAATGCTATATTTGAAAATTCATAATATTTCCATGATTTTTTAAAATGTTTCTATTTGATTTCGAGCACATTACTAAGAAGCATAACTTACATTTTAAAATTTTGAAGGTGAAGCTTTTTTCTTTTCTGTTTATATTTTGCCCTTTTAAAATCAATGAAATATGTCTTTTGTTTGCTATTTTATGCCTAGATTATCCAATTTCTTTCATTCTGACATACGAAGTGAATAAAAATGCATTAAAAGATATCTTTAATAATTTATCAGATTATTAGGTTAACAAAAATAAGGTATAAATTTATGTTCTAAGTAAAAATAATCCCAGTCGAAAAAGATAAAAGAGTTAAGGTGCATAAGAGAAAAAAGAATAAATGAGTTTGATGCAGTTATCGACTTTATTCACCATCACACACATGTAATTGTGAGTGAATAAATTTGAAAATTTAATAACACTTTTAAATAATTGAAGTTTTAAGTTTTAAAGTTATATTTCAGAAATTTTAGCTCAATTAAAAAACTTTTTAAGCAATAATTTTGATCCATTTGTGCGACATGTGATTCTAAAAACAAATTAAAATTGTGTGATTATTCCCTTTTCAATCATTGCAATCTTATATAAATAAAATATAAAAACTAATTTCTTTTTCAAAATCAATTAAAAAAAAACACTAATGAATGGATAACTGTATGTCAGTTTAAGTCCTCAGAATTTTTCATCCTAAAGCAGAATTTCTATATTTGTTTAACACTAATAAATTTCTTAGTACTGGAAAATAAACGTAAAAACATTATCCGGGTGGGAACCATGATTTATGCTCATTTCGGAAAAACCATCAACCACACCGTTTTCAATTTTTTTTACAAATTTATCACCAAACAAATTAATATCTTAATAAACAAAAAATTAACATCTATATAAAAGAAATTAATATCTTAGAAAAATATTTGCAGATGATTAAATATTAAAATAAGCAGCATTTAATTGATATTGAAAAGCTAAAGTGATAGATTTATGACCCATGTAAATTAAGAAAAATCTTCCTTGTAATAAACACCTAAAATGCAGCACAAATAGTTAATAGTTCACAATCACACATACTGCATGTTATTTATTAGTTAAGAAGAGCTAAATGTATCTATCTTGAAAAGAGTTTAATCTGACGTACGCCCTATGCTGTAGCTGTATATGTTAATGCATCGCAAATAAGAGACATATGTACCTAACGGTTCAGACAATCCTGAATCGTACTTTTTAAGGTAAATGCATTTGTCTAAGTGTCTCTTAATTTTGAACCACCATCAAGTAACGAGGTCATATTTGAGCTGGCACTCTCCTCTCCACAGCCACACCAGCCGAAGGACTTTGGATATCGCCGATTATCGTAGACACGCCCCAACACGCGGAGTTGCAGAAACTCCGTGAGAGAGAATATGGCCACTATTTTAATTGCTATTGGCGACAACCGATGCTTCTCTTTGCTGTTCTTACGGAAAGCAGAGTGAAGCTACTGCGCCATATCTTACGGCATAATAAGTCAGGAATAGAGCTTGGGCTTAAAATAGATCAGGAAATTGCTTAAGAGTAACTTTATACTGAGTTTTTAATTGATTTAATGATGATTTTCTGCTACTATATTGAGAGCTCCAGTGGTTCACAGCTTAACAACACTTCCCGTTAAGATCAGTGAAATGAAGCCTCATTTGCCACGGGTAGTAAAGGGGAGGACCACACATTTCCTCACTGGGTTGCTGTAGCTTCGTGGGTTAGGTACATTTTCACGTTAATTTGCGACGTCCGAAGTCCTTCAGCTGGTGTGCAGTGGATGTGAAGAGGAGGGTGCCTGCTCAATTGTGACCTTGTCAACTAACCATGGCTCAAAATTATGAGGGGCTTGGTGATGGACGAGTATTTCAAACCTGTTAACCTTAAGGTACAATTCGTGGCTCCCCTGCATTGCTATGTTTGATACTACATTGACATTATGCGCGATTTAATGTTAATATAGTAGAAAAAATATCTATCACAATGGTCGCGAAAGTAGTGCATAAATTAATTTGCAACCTTTATTGTCAATGAAAAAGGGGAAAGTGTGACAAAAAGTTACTGCCTATTATTTGGTTTACTGGTTTTTGAAATCTTAAAAAGCCAAAAATAATTGCTTTACTCAGTACTATATTTGATTTTTAAACAAATTTTTGCTACACATTTAATTTTTCTAATACATTTTAATTTTTCTTGTAGCAATGAGTTCATTCCAGCTTGGCTGCAAATCATATTTTAAAGGTAACAGTGGAATCTCAGAAACTTTTGCATTTGCATCAATTAAAAAAATTAGATAATAATCTCCTCAAGAATAATATATCTTAAAATCTCTATCTTTTGATTCTCTTTCTTTTGGGTGTGCTGGGCGTCTAGTGTTACTGAGACTAAAGACTGATCTTTTCGGTTCAGTTGCAATACTTAATGTATTCGAAAGCTCTTTAATGTCGAGATTCAAATAATAATAACCTATACCTTTTCTTTATTAATACGCCTATTAAAAGAATTGCTTCTGGAATGAAGTTTAAGAACTTGGTGAGTGAAGAACTGACTTCTATACAGTTAGTTAACTAGCAATGAGGACTCTGAAATGTATTCTTGTTGTTTAAATAAATATATTTGGATTACATGATCATAGAACAGTAGCAATCTGATATGATGTTGATTTTACTTCCCACATTTTAGCGATCGCTTTTGCCAATTTTTATAAATTTCCACTTTTATCTTTGGCAAAAAGTTATAAGTTTCTTGTAGTAACTTTTAAGTATTCGAAACCTAGCTAACCTTAATATTTTATTCCGTTAAACTTCTTGCATGTTATAAAGTTATAAGAAATAAATTAGTGTTAGAACAAAAATGAAAATGGCTTTTTTTTCAGTTTTAACTTCTTAAATTTTCCTTCGAATTATATATTTATATATAATGGGTAAAGGTAGAGAAAATTCCTCTGTTGCTCAACAATAACAAATTTAGAAAAAGTATATTACAGATAAATTAATTTTTAAAGGAAATAAAAAATATATTCCACAGTTTCTTTGATATTTCTTCATTTCCTTTATGAAGTCTGTACAGACTACATTAATCTTGCTGAAAGATTACGATTATTAGATACACTAAAGTGTTCTTGAAGCTTCCTGTTTAATACTAAAATAATAGTATCATTTGTGAGACGATATTTAGTTAATGATTTTCATTCCATTAAATAATAAAAGATTAGATCAGATCAGAATAATCATATTTCTTATAGAAAGACTCGTAAAACTGTGATGCACTTTTCCCATACACATACGATTAAATTTCATAATCATTCATTAATTTTATGACAGTGGAATATAAAAAAATGAGCTATATATTATTTACAACTCTTGCATACACCTGAGGTAATTTTTTAAAAGCAAATCGAAGAGGATTATTTTGATGATCTGACGGAATTCAGAGAGGATGATAAGTCACGGCCTTCTGTTCCTCCCAGAATAACCTCACTGAAGGCGACTGTCAGGGGAAGTGACGGCAGATAAAAAGTGTGCATGTTTAAGACAAAATATTTAGTTTCCTATCGAAGAAGGAATGTTTTAAGCATAAGGCGCTGATAGAATGGAACTGTCATGAGGAAAATAAACTGGAGGTTCGGCCATTATGTAACAATCTACAAATAGTTACTGCGTTTAATGGTTGAATGTATCTACAAATCTGCCTTACAATTATACTCTTTGCTTGTAATATAGAACAGTTACTTGAGAATTTACTTTTTCAAGACTATTGCATTTGAAAATTTACTTTATAATTTAGCATTTTGATAGCAATACATAGGTAATTGTAATATGTAATTTTTGACATCTGAAATTTGATTCGCATTTCCCTTTACAATTTTAATCTTTTCTTATTACATATAAATAAATGGTGTATAATCTTTGAATAACTCAAGAAATTTGCTCCTTCATAGTGATAATGATAACAGCCAATTTGGAGCATAATCAATAGCAAAAAGATGACTTCCTAAAATAATACTGTTTGAAACAGATTTTCTCGATACAACTTCATTGGTTCAATGATAACATTTACGAATCAACATTGCATGTATTTGGTAATTTATAGGAAGAAAAATCACTGTAAACTTTTATTTTGACAAGTGGAGTAATAATTCGAAGGATAAGCAAAGAAACTCGTCTGAAGTAAATTTTCATTTTAAAATTTGAGTTTAAATTTTAAAATTTAAATTTAAAGATACCATTATTAGAAAAAACGAAATCTACTAGCATATATTTTTTATTTAAATAGTCAAAAATATTCTCATTTTATGTTAAAATTTGATTTATTCAGGCAGTATCATTTATTCATATTATTCATTTTAACTTATTTTTCCTAGAGTATACATACCAACAAGCACTTTTAAAATCAATAAAAAATTTTTCATTACGTTAGAATTTAAATGGAATAATTTCATATATATCACTAAAAAATTCGTATTCTTCTACACTTTAATGCTGACAAGGAAGTAAAATAAATTGTTTATCAAGAGTTCTGAAAATCAATTGAAAAATAAGATATCAAATCAAATGTATAAATCTTCCTTTTATTTACTTTTAACATTATTTACAAAAAAGCATTCCTAGAAATGCGGGCTCTCCTCTCTGTGAATAAGATTACAAAAAATGGTGAAGTTTTGTAGAGACGTCCTTTTATATTTATGTCTTGGTTACAAAGAGCTGTTTGAATATGTTTTTTCTTAAGTCTTTATGTTCAAATAGATTTCACAGTCATCCTTTCAAGAACAGGACTCTTTTCTGCTGCATCAAATACATTGTTTTCCAAATCATTTTTTGAACAGATATGACAAATAAGCCCTCATACTGAAGAATCTAGTAAAATTTTATTCACGATTGAGATTCTTGTTAATTCGGATAGTATCTCAATAAATTTCGATTTTGCAGTTCAACCAAGTATCTACAAAGTAAATGTGTTCATTGCTTATGACGTTAAGTATATAGTTAACTGAAGAAGTATATAGTTTAGCATATAGTAAACTAAAGCTTAATACTAAATTGAATTAAGAAAATATTATATAAATCGAAAAATTTGATAAAATAGAAAAAAAGAAAATATCCTGTGAAATGAACCGATAAAATACAAAATTATATACTTTTCTCAGCCTTGTTTTTCCGATTTTTATATGGTAAAAAATTTTGTATTTTGAAATATATTTTTATTCTTATTATGAAATCTGTGAGGAAAACTAAACATGGCGCATGTTATTCAATTTTAAATGTCTTCAAATATTGGAAAGAATTTAATTTATAACACTTATTAAAAAGAGTTTCTTTGTATTAATCGAATACTTATAAAATTTACTGGGACTCATAGCGTTTGACATAATTAATGAGGTGTTTTTTGATTAAGTCAGCTATAGAAATTAATTAAATCTGAGGTTTTTTTCAATTTCAACAAACTTCATGTGAGAGCTGTATTTTTAAAACCCATGTTATTTGTCATCATTATCATTAAAAGTTTTGGACTGGCATGCTTCCCTGCAACTAGACCAGAGTTTGGCTCTAACAGTATATTACCTTACATGATCCAGCCACCTTTGTGAACACGATGGAACTTTAGTTAAGTCGGTAATCGAACTCACTACATATCGACAATAAGAACGATGCCGTTGCCAACTAGGACATCGTGAATTTTATCTGAACTGGGGCACACATTCGGTTATACATACTGCTGACTACCCAAAATGCAACAACCTGAAGGAAACATATAAATAGTGGGAAATTTACATCATGTGTTTGTAACGCAGAAATATTTAAAACATACCCACATCTTTGATAATGTATTAAACACTATATAAATTAAGAAGAAGTAATTACATTTCCGCACTTTTCTTTTTTATGAGTAAGCTGTTTAATTATGTGCCTCATTGAAAACATCGAACATCTTTTGAACAAATTTCTGAATTCGACCGAGGAAGAATAGCAGCCTATAAAGAAATACGAAGTAACCTTCAGAGAAATTGATGATCATGTTGTATGAAATCAAGCAACTGTGATACGAATCTGTAATCGCTGTCTACAGAAGTAAATGGTGGACTGACAAGATTGACTGCACTCACCTCGTTGTACTACTTCATGTGACGACAAACATATTATACACATGACAGTGATGCATAGGCCTATAATATCACGAACCACAGCACAACAGATTACGTCAATACCATTTGACGTCGGTTGCAGTTGAGGGGAATAGTCATAAATCGTCCATTGCTTCATTTACACTTAACACAAAACCAGGAGCTTTTACAATAACGATGGTGCAGTAAAAATCATTCACGGGTAACAGAATGGAATGACATCGCCTTTACTGATGAATCACACTTCTCCCTTTAATACCATAATTATATGATTCTAGTCTGGTGATACCTTGGTGAGAGACTGATGAGCTATTGATTATGTCCACACATGTTCTACATTCAGTATCTTGTTTTAGGGTGGCACTGAATTTCATTTCCATATCCCTCTAGTACGCATTACCGATACATTGAACGGATCACACTGCAGCTCTGAAGTGTTGGGATACATGATCCTTTTAGGCATTCGGCTCTTTCACTCAGTCCCATTCCTGCAGAAAAATGAGCATTCACAAGTGGCATGCAATGATGGAAATATCTTCCTTACACATCAGAATGAATTGCTTCCTTGGCATGCTTGTTCTCCCAATCTATTACCAACCGTAAACGTGCGGTCCATGCTTGCTCAGCAACTATTTCAGGATGCATCAATCTCTGTTATACCAAATCAACTTTGGTAATATGCGGTAGCATTTATAGACAACAATTGCTGCTACGCTGACTACTGATTTTGTCATCATCCACATTTTGCAAAATATACTAATTGCAATCATTTCAATTTCATATTTCATCATCTAAATCATATTTCATCATTGCAATCATCTCAATTTCATGTCATCTGTTCGCAAAACTAATTAAATTCGGCTGTGATATTTCTGGTCTTTCTTAATGTTGTACATTTTTGACAGCCAGCATTTTTATTTCAAATATTCTATGAGATTTTATTTTTTATGTTAAAATTTTTCTTTCTCAATCGGATTCTCATGATTTTCTGCACAATTTAAATGTCTTGATTAATTTAACTACCAGTAAATGAGAGACACAGCTCATCCAAAAGAAACAAGTATTAAACTAAACAGACTTGTAGTCACGAGTATCTTCAATACATCTCTGACTTATACTTAACTAATTAATATCAAATAATTAGAATGAATCTTTAGAAAGAAAAAGCCCATATAGAGTAAAGCAAGTTCTATCCACTCACTTATCTTTTTCTGATATTAATTTCTCTCAACTAGTTCTAGTAATTTATAAACGGAAAAGGACATATTAAAATATTGGAAGAGGGTCTTTTTTTATCAACGGTGGAAACCCTTTCATTTACAAGGTAAACAAGAAAGTTTTTGCCATTTTTAACTACACAAAAGAACATGAACTACAGAAAGCGCAGCCTATAGTTAGTCCTCGAAGTAATCACCATCCATCAGCTTCTGCCAACGTGTCGCCAGTCATGCAAACCCCTTGCGGTAAAACTCGGAAGTTTTGGATGCAAAAATGTCACTGAGTACTTGACACAAGTCTGCATAATTGCTGAAGAATTTTCTATAAAAATGATTGCCCAGGGAATGGAAGAGGTAGTAATCTGATGGTGCAAAGCTAGGTAAGAAAAAGTATGGCACAAATTCTCCTAACCAAGATGCTGTATGCTACTCCAAGCCATCCGCGTGACATGTGGACTCGCGTTATCGGCCAAGAACATTATTTCCTTGAGATTAACCAGTGTTGGCTTCTTCTGTTCCATACATTCCAACTGCTGCGAATACAATTCCACAGTGACTGTTTGGTCCGTTGGTAACAGCTAATAAGTGAACCACTGGACGACCTGACACCCGCTACATCACAGATGGACAAATCTCTCGACTTGGCAGAAGCGGGATTCATTGGTAAAGACATCGAATTTCGTTATCCCTGTCTTTCATGTTTCCATTAATGGAGAAATCACCTGTGGCATATTAATTTTTTAAATTCAGAAAATTTTTCTTATGTGACTTAAAAAATTTTGTTCATTTTTTATTTCGACAACATTTGTAATATTTCCCGATCTATAAATATAATAATAGCTTCATTGGATTCAATAACATACTACAGTTATTTGGGTATATATTGAATATCCAAGATAATGCTTTCATATCAGTCTTTACACGTTTTCTTTATTTAGAAATTTTTATTTGACACATTTTTTTCAAAAAAATATACAAGACTGGAATTCAGCTTTATTTATATTCATCGTTCAGAAATTTTTAGACTGGAATTCAGCTTTATTTATATTCATCGTTCAGAAATTTTGTTAGTACAATCGTTAATACACATCACAAATTCCATTCTAAATTTTTATTCATTTCAAAATTTATCTATGCTTCTACACAATGATCTTTCCTTTAAAGGTCGATTGGTGCAGCAAACAACCACGACACGGCTACCTATACCATAAAAGACAATCATAAGCTTGCACTTGAGAAAACTCGTTATAGCGTGTAACCGTTCTTTTGAAGGGAAAAGTATGAATGTTAAGCCAAATTATTTTTTTAATCTTATCAATCGACTGTTGTTAGTGAGTGTGAAACCGCTGTAGATAACGTTTGACGTTAACATCTGTTACATCATACATAGCAGTGTAGGTGAGCCCCAGACTGTACCTTTAGGTTAACGGGTTTGAAATACTCGCCCATCACCAAAAGCCTAGTAATTTTGAACCACGGTCAGGTGACGAGGTCGCACCTGAACTGGCACCATCCTCTCCATATCCACGCCCCACCAGTGGAATGACTATAAACATCTCATATTAACGAGGACACGTTCCCAATCCACGAAGCTCCAGCAACCCGTGAGGGAGTGTACGTGGTCACCCTCCTTTTCACTGCCCGTGGCAAATATTGCTTCCCTTTTCTGATTTTAACGGGAAATGGCGTGAAGCTACTGAACCACTGGAGCTCAACATCTGTGACAAGTAGCTTGGAAAATTCTCTATTTTAAGTTATTTGTTTAGAAAGGTACCTTGATAAAATAATCATTAACAATAGAGGAAGCAGTTGCAGATTGAAATTTATTTGGTCACTTTCGTTGCTTGCTTCTTAGACATTAAAATCTGCTTTCGTATTCATCAATCTCTTTTACTGAGCTTTTCTCTCCATATCCTATTTCGCGTTGTCAAGCAGTGTGCATGTTGTCATAATTTTAAATATCGTACATCTAGAGACATCTTTTAAAGTGTTTCTAGAAATTTTCAAATATTTCCATTACACTTGTTCAAGTTAAAGAGGATCCTACAATTATGTGTGTTAGGAGATCTGAAAGGTCTAACATTTTAAACTTCTAAAAAAAAAATCCAATCCTTACCAAATTTAATAAAGGTAAAAAAAAATCCAATCCTTACCAAATTTAATAAAGGTATTACATATTGCAATTTATAAAATATTGGCAGCTTCTATTATATATTTTAATGATTATGTTGCTCATTCAAAAATTCTGTTTTTGCCGAACATTTCTATTCTTAAGAAATTGATAGATATTATTGTATTTTAATTCTTATGAAGTACATTAAAAATGCTCCTTTTATTCACAGGTAAAACCACCCGTATTTATATATACTTCTGGCCACTGAAAATGGAACTCCCTCAAGGATGCATGTAAATCATTTGAAATCTGCTTCATGAGATTGCAAAGACGAGATATCAAAGCATCTCGTATCTTTGTACCGCTTTATAAAAGGCAAAGAAATTGCTGATTCAATGCACAACAATTTTTTCTGTGTCATTGTTTTTACGTACGTTATTTAATTATGCTTTGTTGAAGACATTAACCGTCTTCCCAACAAGTTTCTAAGCTCAAACGAGGAAGAATAGAAGTCTACAAGGTTTGCAGATTATCCTTCAAATAAATGGTGATTGTGTTGGAACGAAGCTAAGAAACTATGATGAGAATCTGTACACGCTGGATGCGGATATTAAATTAGATCAACGAGTTAATTGGGCCTAACGTGTAACACGATAAGTGCTTACAATCAAATTGTGCGCATGACATTAGATCACTCGGCTAATTCACAAAAATCAGCACAAAAGATTCAGTCTGTTAATCATTATTTGGTGTCTCCTCGTACCATTCTTTATCGTTTGCCGCTCAGTAAAATATTAACAAGGCATCTAATGCTTCATTTAACTTGGACTAAAACCTCAGATGCCTCCTAGGCCACCAATTTTACAATGAATGACGAACATAGGCAACGAAATTAAAGAATACTGTCTATGCGGACAAACCCATCCCATCTACTGTGTGCAATATCACGAATTTGAATCTAGAGACATTGTGGTTAGAGTCTGTTGAACTTTTCTTTATATATCGCCACACTGTTCTTGCTACCGATATCATGGTTTGAGGAGGTGTTGGATTATCCTCCTAAATTCCTCTTGTACACATTGTTGGCGTACTGAATAGCCAGCTTTATTTCTGTCCATTACTAGAACCTGTGGTCTTCCCAATCCTTGCCATCAACAATATTCCAAAAAGATAAGACGCCATCACACGCGACACGCAATGTTCAAGATTTTTTCTTTACTTCTCAGATTGAATAACTTCTTATGCGTAGAGATGTACAATTCCTGGGAAATTTGAACCATGGGAATTTACCCAGGAATTTTTAGAAATTTTGAGGGAATAAACTCAATTAAACATCTTTCGCTTATTGTTTTGTCTTATATAAATGGAGAAAAATAAAATAAACTACGAAAATATGCAAAAAATGTCTGTTTTGTCTTCTTGTCAAGAAGTTAATTAGCTTTGTACTCAGAAAAACAAAAATATTTGTTAAAATAATAAAAATTATGAATTAATATTTAATAAAAATACCAAGATATATTTTCAGACTGTCGGAATTAATACTTAAATTTCCATGTATCTGTAGTTATAAATTCCTAAATTCATACAAAGAAAGAATTTTTTTTTCAATATTAATTTTTGAAGTTATTCCAAATTGGTCATTAATGCAAAGTTATTTTATTTTCTTAGAAAACATTCTATTACCGTCATTAGCATTAAAAATCCTGAAATATATATAAGTTGACTTCTATTTATTTTAAGAAATATCTTGTAAAAATTTTTTTAATCAGCTGAAAAATTTACAAACTCTCCAAGTCTTTCAAAACTCCCAAAAGAATAAAACGGATTTATTCCCGGAAATAATCCTGTTTTTTCCCTCCTTTGCAACACTACCTATGCAAGCTGGTTTTCTCGATCTCTTGCCAATTGAAAATGTTTAGTCCAAGATTGTACATCAACTGCCCTGTGATATAACAGATCAAATTCAGCAATATGTGGAAAAATCATATACTGCTGTACCTCAAGGGTACATACAAAGTCTCTTTTATTCTATTCTGAGATATATGGCAGTGATTATTGCCAACAATGGCGGCTAATCTAATTACTGATTTTTCTCATCATCCACTCTGTAGATGTTGCTGTAAATGCAATCATTTGGTTTCCTTTGTTGCCAAATAAATTATATATATATATAGATATAGATAGATAAAATTAATTTATTTGGCAACATACAATAACATATAATTATATATATATATATATATATATATATATATATATATATATATATATATATATATATATATAAGTCATACAGTTAAAAGAAATTATCTGTTTTATGCCACATTTTGAAGGTAAAATTAATGATAAAGGATAAAGATTAATGATAAGAGAATTTGAAAAGGAAAATATTTCCCAATTCTTCTGCTATTTATTTGTAGTACTTACACACCAACATAGAAGTTTAATATCTTTCATTTGTTTTAAATTAGAGAAGTAATTACAAATTTAAAAATTAATCTTATCAATAATTTTAATTATAATTTTTATATTATATAATTTTTAATATATAATTATTATATAATTTTAATATATCTATAATTTTTAATCATAATTTGATTTTGTCTATCAATGGAGGTTATTTATACAGTTGAGTATTTTAAATTATCTCTCATTACTTAACTCTAATATGTTTCTTAAAATTCCTACTCAATTCACTGCAATAAGTCTATTGATTTTAAATGTGTCTAGTCAATATTGTATCGCATTTCACATTGTCTATTCTACTCTAATAGCTACTACCAGAAAGATGGTAAAAACTAATAGAGTTGAATAGACAATGTGCAATACGATACAATATTTATTTGTTGCACGTTTTTCATTTTCATGAAAAATGAAATGTTTTTCCGAACAACACACTATTGTTACTAATGTAGTATCAGTAGCAAATTTTGTTGGTTTGAAGGTTTCATAAATAAGCTATAACTCATATATCTAGCATGATTATAAGTAAAATTGTGAAATTATTTAATTTCATGATAAAAAGCAAAAATTTAAACGTTTCAAAATGAAAACTGGTATATATCATTTTAAAGATAATTTATTACTGAATACAATACAAAACACAAAATTCAATTATTTGCAATACAAAAAAAAGTTATATGTACTTTAATATAAATAAAAAACACAGTTATGAAGTGGTTTGTAATGTCTAGCATTCCTGGCCAATCACTTTTCCTTTTCTGAGAACCAATCAAATGTTAGTAACTGCCAGTAGAATCTGATATCATGTTTACACTTGAAACAATTCATTATTTTGCTTTGTTCTGTAGAAGGAGGACATGTTTCTTATACACTGCAATTACAAATAGGAATTTTTGTAAAAATTTTTAATATTTAGTCAAGAAGCAATGACATCAAATAAAAGAGCAGATTGCACACCTAGAAAGAGACGTTACGAGAAAGTGATTTTTCCTATGCTGAAATTGCAAGACAGGTGGGTGGTTCAGTGACTACATCTGGAGTCCGAAAGTTTTGTTTTCGATATCAAAAGACAAAGTCCATAAAAAACAAAGAAGGAAAAGGCTGAAAAAGATGCACCACATCTTTTGATGGCCGAAGAATAAAAAGAGTATGTCTCCAAGAAAGAAAAATATCATCAGCGGCCATTAGAAGTGATCTGAATTATGCTGGTGTTTCTGTCAGTTCAAGAACAATCAGGAGAAGATTAACAGATGTTGGACTGAGAGGTAGAATTCCACGAAAAAAGCCTTATCTTAATTTTCAGCAACGAAAAAAAAAAAAAAAAAGGCTACAGTGGGCAAAGGAGCACATTAATTGACAGATGATCAGTGGCCACCAGTTATATGGAATGATGAATCCAAGCTATTATTATTCGGTAGTGATAGGCGAAAATATGTAAAACGTAGAATAGGAGAAGAGCTACATCCTGACTGCATTCAAGCAACTGTGAAGAACCCAGTTAGTGTTATGATTTGGTCATGCATGTCAGCAGATGGTATTGGTCACCTTCATGTCATCGATGGGACAGTGAATACCAGAAAATACATTAACACTATTCTAGAACCAAAACTTCTACTTTCCATCAGAGATCTCTTTCCCAACAATACTTCGTTTATTTTTCAGCAGGATTCTGCTCTTTGCCACACGGCCAAAATATCGAAAGAGTGGTTTCGTACAAAGAGCATTTAATTGTTGTCATGGCCAGGAAACAATCCTGATCTCAATCCTATCGAAAATTTGTGGCACCGTTTGAAAACTATTGTCCGAAAGAGGTGCCCATCAAATAAAAGGGAACTAATTGAAGCTATAATTGTTTCCTGGCATCATGTAATAACGAAAAAAGAGCTTAAAACTCTTGTCAGCTCAATGAAACGTCGATGTGAAGCTGTGATCAAATATAAAGGGTACTCTATTAAGTACTGATAACTCACGGCAATCATCACTATCTAATGTATATCGATAACTATTATCGTTTAACTTTTCTTGTATTGCAAATAATTGAATTTTGTGTTTTGTATTGAATTCAGTAATAAATTTTTTTTAAAATGATATATACAAGTTTGCATTTTGTGAAATGTAATGCTTTCTGTAAGCACACGAAATTCAAAAACATAAAAATTTCTAAAGGGTCCACAATCTTGACCACCACTGTATATATATATATATATATATATATATATATATATATATATATATATATATATATATATATATATATATATATATATATATATATATATATATATATATATATATATATATATATATATATATATATATATATATATATATATATTATATATATATAATATTACTTAAAATGGTAAGATATATAAGAAAATAACCGTAACTCTAAAACTCCAAGTATTCGGGACTTTTAAAAATACAACCTACTTTTATGTAAATTAAAAATCATTTACATTCGATCCTTAATACTTCAAAAATTACAAAGTCAGCAGATATCTCTTCATGTTGGGGAAAACGTGTGAAATGGAACGGGGAAAAGTTGAATATGAAAGAGACTTTGTCGGCTTTTTCCGCTACAAACTCAATTCGCCTCGGGGATTCTCTTTTTAAAGTCTAAAAGGCAAGTGAAAATACTCTCCCCACAATCCATTCTAAGAAAATTAAGGCTTCATTACACGAAACGAATTGATAATACCCACCTCCTAGAAAACTCCTGAAAGTCACTTCAATTCAAAAGTCGTCAAAAGGAAACGGAAATGCAATTTCTGTTCAGTGACGAATTACATTTGCAATGCGTTTCGATATTGATACTCGTCTTTCAATGCACTTACTGTATGCTGCTGCATGACAAAGCTGATTGCCGGCAGGGAAGAAAATGGTTATCTTTTCAAACGCACACTTTGAAATGTATCATTCCTTAGAAAGGATACCAAGTACAAATCGAGATGAAGTTTGGATACTATATGTAGAAATAAATTAATTCAAATTTCACACTAGAAGAGCTTGGAACAAAAGAATGTGCTCACTAGAAAGGCAGAAATATGATTAACAATGATTTCAAATATTTAATCGAGAATTCAATGATTATTTGCTTTTTAAAAATAATTAAAAAATATTGTTTGCCACCTCATTTTTTTATTTAGAATATTTAGGAATAAATTAATTCAAATTGCATACTAGCAAAGTTTGGAACAAAAGAATGTGATCATTAGAAAGGTAAAAATAAGATTAACAATGATTTACAATAATACAAATGTTTACAAATATTTAATCAAGAATTTAATGATTATTTGCTTTTTAAAAGTAATTAAAATATTGTTTGCCACCTCATTTTATGTTTTTTTATTTAGATTGTTTTTAATTGTTGGAAGGGGATTTATATTTATAATAAAAACACTGAACTACACAATATATTATATACTTATATATATATATATATATAAATTAATTCGTGATTTTTACTTTCATCACATAAGTACTTATAAGCTCATATAGGCATAGGGAGGTCTGATGGCGTAAAATATAGGAATATATTATAGTAATGTAAATAATTTTTAATGATTTGCATTCCCCCATTATCTTTGTATATATAATATAATATGCGTAATTAAAGTATTTGACTCATTAAAATTATTTAGTTGAACTATTTTTAAGCAATGTATGTTAATTCTTTCTAATGACCCTTATTAATTTTTATTTACATTTAAAACTTAATAAACGCCAAATTAATTACGATGATGCATTGTACGCTCCTCCGCTTGGATGACGCGCCAGTCTTTAGTTTTAATTAGGCGATTATTTTGTTTTGTACATCTGTGGCACTTAATTAGGTAATTATTTAAACTTTAATGAAATATTTTCTGCACACACACAAATGGAACATTTCCTACGCAAGGATTTAAAATTAAAAGTTTCGAAAAGAAAGGGGATTTGCGACAACATGTCGAAAAATTATCTTAATTGATATACTTCTGGACCTAGCATGCTTTTATATTTCGTAAGCCTCTTTGATGGCGTTTTTCAGCATCATTAAGGTTAATTATTGAAAATTCATTACTTCAAATTCAATTTTGAGAACTCTTCATTCTGCTCTTTTAAAGATTCTTGAATATTTTAATAAAATCTAATTGCGATTTCAAAAGTTTAATATTGTTGAATCATGTTAAAAGTAGTCATCATAACTTCTGATGCATTCCATAAAAAATATTTTTTAGTTTTAAATTCAAATATCAAACTTTTACTTAAAATAAAAATAATTATAAAAAAGTTTTTATGTAATGCTCAGGTTCATTGTAGAATTGTGAAGATTAATTGAATTAAATTAGAAGAAATACAAAAATCTAATATCTTCAAATGGTTTAAATTAGTTTTTAGAATAATCAAAAATACCTTTTGATATTCAAACCGTTTTTGATTTTTAAAAATGATCATCAGAAATATCACTAAATATCCTTGTAGTTAGCTGGAAAAAATTTTTAAAATTTTGATTTTCTAATAAAATGCCATTATTCTATTGAGTGCTATGCAAAACATTATTGAGGCGTTTTCAAAATATGGATTTAAACTAAATATTATGAATGATCTAAATAAGAGATATTTAAGAAAATCAACTAAATAGAAAAAATAAATGAAATTCCAAACTGAGCTCCCCAAACATAATTACAAGAAAATACAAGTAGAAAATTCAAAGTGCATAGGTAAATAAAATTAAAATTGATAACTTTTAAGCAAAATTGAAATCGATCACTTTTTAAATAAGATTGAAGTTGATCATTTTTTGTTATAGATAATATTTTTTGAGATGTATCTTTTTTTTTTATATATTTTACTGGACTATTCCTTCGATAGAAAATTTGTAACTAATCTAGACTTACACATTTTGGTAGAAATCTTCACTTATACAAGTTTCAACCTACCATTTTAATTTTTATTTTCTTAAGATTTTCTTTTGTATTATGGATATCGAATAATTTCGAAATTACAGATAGTTTATGAGTTGTATCTATTTTTTCTCCTATACAATCTGCAAATGACTTCTTAAAATTTTACATTCTTGTCACTTGAAGTGCGTGCCGAATTAAATTTTGGAGGAGGAGAATTATTAAAATTAGAATGCAAAAAATTAGATGAGGGAAGACAATGTCTGGTGAAAGCTGATTGGGCTGAGAGAAGCATGACTCGTATCCATAGAGACGTCGTTTGCGCATCTCAAGATTTGCTGACTTTCAAAATCGTGCCGCAAAAGTAGTTCTTTTCTAGAGTTTTATTCTTCGTTGGAAGATCTCTCAAACCTTTCTAATCATAGCGCTCTTTTATAAATGTACCTTTAATCCATAGGAACAGCTGCAGCAGGTATGTTAACATCATCATAAAACTATTGGTATTGCTGTGGTGAAGAGAACTCTAATTCAAAATTCTTTTAAGCATTTTAAATTCATTTTGAATTTTTCATCATATTAAATTTATAAAAATGTAATTAATTTTTTTCCACTTAGGTACAATAATATTATATAACGACAAACAATGCCTATTACGGGAATTAAGATTGTGTTTAATTTTATAAAAATTTACTTATGTTTTATATAAGTTAAATATATTTTAAAATGGTAGTGATATTAAAAACGAACATTAAACGATAGATACTAAATAAAGTATTTTAATAACTATTAATTTAAACAATCGGAAAAAATTTAATAACATGGTGAATATTTAACATTCATGTAATGATCGTCATATCGCAATAACTTGCACTTTTAAATACTTTTTAATTTTTTTAAAATTTCGGCAAATAAGGAAAAATTTCAAATATAGATATAGTTTATAATGAGATTAAAAGAAATTGATTTATTAAATTAAAACACCATTTATTCACAGAAAATGAGAAAAATTAAAAATAAACTAAATGAATAATTTGGATCTCTTATAAATCTTTGTACTTTGAAAGATGAATTCAGATTTATTACAAAAAACATTTAACTTCAAAAATGTTTTACTGAATATGAATTTTTTATCTGAGAAATTTATATGTCTTGGCTTACAATTTAGTCTCAAATATTTCAGTTTAAAACAAAATCATAATAAAATTCTTTTAATATTCGCTTTAAATTATAAATTTAAGGAACAATTTCATTTAAGAAAACAAGACATTTTAACATCATTTTGGATCCTCATGAGAAAATTTTTAAATGTTATATATGAATAGTTTTTTTATTAATTATTGCATAATGAAAGTTATAGTAAAAAATAAATTTATTTTAAAGTTTCTAATATATAAACATACATTTTCCTTAACTTTACAAAATAAACTTATCTAAAAAAACATTACAAAATAAAAATCATATGATATTTATTTCTCATTATGTGTAACTTGGTGATTTTGAGTTAAAAATAAAGCAAATGCGCATCTGTATAAATTAGAATTTCATATTTTACTTAAATGATTATTGCATCCTCTTTAGCTTTTTATATGAAATATTTTTCTTGTTTAGCATATGAATATATTCTGTTTATTAATATTTCATTAGCTCTTTTCGTAAGAATATTGGTGATAATGTAGGTCGGAATCGCTTATAGGGTTAATGTAGGGCTAACAAAACATTCATTTTCAATGCATTCACCTAGAGCATAATGTTTTCAACAAATTGTGAGGAGCAAACAAAGTGGCTCAATATATATTGGGTTACATTATACCCACTCATTTTTCACTGAAGAAATTGTTTTATATTATTACCTCCATGATCTCCAATATAATTATATTAGAAATAAGGCGTCCATATATGAAGAGCACAGTATTGCTCAATTTTCTCTCAGCTACTCTCTTAAAAATTTGAGTAATTATTAGTAATAGATGAGCGTTAGATTTTCTAACTCATTTACGCTCGACCTTAAATTAATTATTTTCGGTTTTTATTAGAATGAAAAGGGTTTGATTTAGATTAGATTTTATAATGTTTTTTTAAAGATTAATCTTTTAAAAGTGGATTTGTTGTAGGTGGGAAAAAAATGGAAATTTACTACGTGTGACTGGAATTCCACTTGATATTTTTAGAAGTGTATATTATATGCATTTATGCTTTCTTTAAAGACGTTTTTGTTTCTATCTCAGTCACTATTAATAAAGTTTTATCAGTAAAAAAACACTCACGGGGAGCATGATATAGCTCTAAACCGTAATCCCCCCAATAATACGGTATATTGGTTCCGCGTTATAGGAAAACGCATTGTACGAGGATTCTCGCAAAACGCGCTCATAAGACCTCGTATTACGCGTTATGCCCAAATGATTGACATTATCATTTCTCGTCAAAGGGGGTTTAAATCGAATGTTAAGGAAAAACAATGCTATGAACGAAATGTATGCGTTTTATTAAAATAAAAAAAAAACTCATACAAATATAACTAAAAACAGTTTATTTCAAGTAAATCAAATAATTCCAAAAACAGTTTTATAACATGTTTAATCACTGTAGGTGCTATCTGAAATAATATTCTACCGACATTTTCTTGCAGAATATTCAAAAAGATCAATAATATACTTTAATTTTCTTTTATAAGAACATAAATGTGAAATTCCTTGTGAACTGTACAAATCATTATAAATTTCGCAGCACCAAATTTTTTTTCTAACGGAAGGCACTTGTGTGACGAAACTTATGCCACAACAAGACCCGAGACTGCAACTCATTTGTCGTAACCCAGTGGGCACCTGTGAACCAAGTCACTGAGGTGAGTATCTTTGTCCGCGCCATATACCACTATAAATACGTTTTTAGGGTGGGCCACATTTATACATCATCACAGAAGAAAGGACAGAGAAACACAGAGAGAACAAAGAAAGTAACATCTGTGCCCGAACTGGGATTCGAACCCGCAACCTACAGATCAGGAGTCAGGAGCTCTAACCACTCAGCCATCTGTCGGCGCAGCACAGAAATATAATGCGGGGAATCAGCGCATTATGGGGGTGGGGAATCTTGTTATACGAGGGACGTAAAATCACGTAATATGAAAACACATTATATGAGTACCGTGTTATAGAGGGGATTACTGTACATATAATGTGCTCCCTTTATACGTTCATTGAAGCACTTTTTTAACATTACTGATGCAATAGTCACTAATAAAATTATGTTAGAAATAAGATTCGTTTTTAAAACTCAATGGATATTCAGCTATACATTATGCCTATTTATGTTATGTTTTTACTGAAACATTTTTATATCACTATCTTGATAATCATTAATAAGATCCCTTAAGATCAAGACATTTACTTTAAGCGCAATTGATAGTTTTATTATAATGTGGATTGGTATGTATTAGCCACGCAATGAATAAAAGAACGCAATAAACAAAATAAAATATTTGTCTATTCGAAGGTTGAAATATTTATTTCCCATTTATTTGAGTAAAATGATATTTAGAAACAGAGAAGAGTTTCCCTTTAGGAATTCTTGACTAAGGAAAAAGGGATTATTTCTTCTTATAATTGAGAAAATGCATTCTCGTAATAAGAATACTATTTCGGCGATTTGAAATTTAATACAAGAACTACTTATTATCTTCTAAGAACAATTTATTACTTCCATAAAAATGTTAAAAATTATTTTCAAAAATTTTACATTTACAATGAAAAAACTACAAAATTTTATCATGAAATATTCTTTTATTCAAAAAAAAATCCACTTAAAATATTTTCCAAATATTATTAATATTTTTCTTTATTTTATAATTGTAAGAAAATGGGATGAGTTAACATAATTATTTAGTTCACATTTCGGGAAAAAACTGTAATGTGTGCTTTATTTAGTTACTTTTTAAGAATGTGTTCAAGAAATAAAAGGTTTATTAGGCATATTCTTCTAATAAATGAAAGATAATATGATTTTACATATTTAAAAAATGGTTTGAAATTCCTTTTTTTAAATCCATAACTTAATGATAAAACATGTATTACTATTCTCTTAATAATATGTAATATAATAGTGTTTTAAGAAATTATTTATTGAACATTGTACATTGTATAAAAATTAACTGACTTCTGAAAAATATCCAGAAATTTAGACATTATTGTAATGATAAAATTTATTTCGCCAATTAAATGATTGTATGCTGTTTGTGTGTGTGTGCGTTGATTCCAAGAACATTTTATCAAACGAATTCGTGGCATAATTATACATAAAATTTGATAAATACGTGTTTGCAGAGAGCAAATTTAACATTTGATTTCTGTTTGTTCACTTAAAATATTATTCCAGAATGTAATATCTAACAAATTTTAATTTATATAAAAAGATTTCACACATTTTACTTGAAGGTAAATTATTTTGACAAATAGCATCAAAATAAAAAATTATTTTATACGATGTCACATCAATTATATTATTGCAGAGAGAAAAATGGTACTTAAATATTTAATTGAATAAATAATGATCGAAATAAGGGGAATTAAGAGAATTTTTTCCTTCAAAAGTATTGATTTCTCTAAATGAAATGTGAGCTCCCCGTTCTTCCAAGCAGCCATTCCGAAAGTCTTCTGAAGGGTCTCATTTTTACAAATATGAATTGAACCCAATTCAATCTAATTACGATTGAGGGAATCTATCCAGAATAATTTTAATTGCTTTCATTAGAATCTAGTTACTAGTAGCATTAAAAAAATCTTTTTTTGACTTTAAATAAAATAATACAATGATACTAGATTTTGAGTTAAAATAAAAATGATACTTTACAAAGCTTGTTTAAAATATGATGCTATATTCTTTACATTTACAAGCTTTTGAATATAAAATTAATTATTTGAAAGCGATGTGAATAAATAATGCTATATTATTGCATAAATAAAAATTTGGTGCTAATTTTACTAAAATTATAAAAATATTTACTATATAAAATTTTTATGTCTCTGAGCTCTTTAAACAAAATGGGAACTTCCAGATCTTAATCTGATGGCACGAATATTTAATAACATATAAATTCAGATTTCTAATTTATATATTCGTTCTATACATTGAAACTATGTTTCAAATATTTTGCGCTTGCTAAATCAATTTTAATCAATGAGTGTTTAAGCATATGACCACAGTAAGACATAATGCCCCGTGCAACTAACATTTTCACAACATACTTTGCTTCAATGAGAAAAATTACAGCATGTTGCCCTTAAAGATTGAAATGAAGCAGAATTTTCAATTATATTTGAAAGATTAATGCTACAAATTACTTAATTTCTTATAAAATTTTACATTTTCCTAAAATTTGAATATAAGAAATATTCAAGTTTGTAATTGTTTCTTTCCTAGAATTCTTATTATTGCTGGGGTAGGCAGTTACTATCCCAAACTAGGTGTTAACTATATTTATTAGTTATATTATACACTTTATATATATTGCCTTATTATTATTATCTTAATAGACCATTACATTATATTATTACTTTAACATATTACAGAAGGAAATATACTTTTATAAAATAGAAAGCATTAATTAATATAATTCAAAACAATATTCAAGAACATAATATTAAATAAATTTCCGTTTATATAATAACGTTTCTCACATATTTTACTATATGGCAAATAACTTTAATAAATAAGAGAAATAAACTGTATTTTATGTTATTGTGTATCAGTTACATTAATGCTGTGATGATTGCTACTAAAAGTTTTGAATGAAAATATTGAAGGTAAGGGGAATTATTAATTTTGTCTACCCAAATAGGTTTAATGCTAAATTATAAAAGAAATTGAATCTTTACTGAACTCTGAATAAAAAGCAAAACTTTAGTTTCATGACTCTAATATCAAGAAAATTTTATAAAAACGGAATTTAAAAATGCAAGCATTATAAAGAAATTTATTTATTTAACTGTGGAAACAAAACATTAAGGTAAAAATAAAACTGATTTTTTCAAAATTTAGAATGGATATTTCTAGAAAGTATATTGCATAATATATAGTAATTCTGGAGCCCGTACTTTTAATTTTGGCCCCTTAATAATTGAAAATTGTATATGAAAAGAAAAATCTTGGTAATTTCTTAAGTATCTGTATCAACAGGATTCATTTATATCTTGTCAGACAAATGTTTGAGACATTGTATTGGACAGCACATAAATTGCCTTCGTTTCATTCATAGTAGGCCACATTTAAATGTCACAAGAAAAAAGACCTGGAAGACTCCCAAGCTCCTACCGCAGTATGCAGAAGGCAGAATATATTTAACATCCATCTTCCATTACTTAACAGTGGTTGGAATGGAACCTCGGTCTGCTCACTTGAAAGACCATCATACTATTAAGACATGGCTAGATTTATGTCTGATAGACATTTAGTTCATCTTAGTGGGTACCCAAACGTTCTAAGGTCTATTCACTTTCAGTGATGGGTTACGAGGGTTGCTATTTATATTTCTGGCCTAATAATGAAAAAACAAATATGTAGGATCGAAATTGGTTTTATTGTTTTTCAAAATATTCTCCATGATAATCAATACACTTTTGCATGCGTTTGAACCCATTTTCAAAGCACTTTTTCCAGTTCGATTGAGGTAACTCCAAAACATGCGTTTTGAATGCATCAACCGCTTCTTCGGGGGTCGAAAATCGTTGTCCACGTAATTTATTTTTGATGTGTGGGAATAAGAAGAAGTCATTGGGTGCCAAATCAGGACTGTACGGCGGATGACCCATCAGTTCGATCTTTCGCTCCGTCAGAAATGCCTTTGTTTGAGTCGATGTGTGAGAGCTCGCATTGTCATGATGAAGAATGATTCGCCTGTTCTTCTGCTTTTTTCGAATTTCTCCGATGACTTCTGGCAAACAAATGGTCGTGTTCCATTCAGAATTGACCGTCCTGCGTTGCTCTAACGCCACTGTTGCCACATGACCGTTAATGCCGAAGAAACAGGCAATCATTTGTTTCGATGTGCTTCTTCCTCGAACAACTTTTGTTGGTTTTGCCTCGTCTTGGAAGACCCATACAGTTGATTGCTGTTTTGTTTCCGGCTCATATGCATAGATCCATGATTCGTCACCTGTGTAGATGTTATACACAGCCTTTGATGTACCTTGAATGTATTTTTCCAACATTTCCTTGCACCAATCGACACGAGCCTTTTTTGAGCGTTTGTCAGATTATGCGGGATCCAACGCGAACAAATTTTTTTACGCTCAAATGTTCATGCAATATTTTATTGATGCTTGTCATACTAATGTCCAAAGACGCCTCTATCTCACGGTATGTCACATGACGATCTTGCTTTATCAGTTCACGCACAGCATTGATCTTTTCTGGCACAACAACGGATTTTGGACGACCTGCACGGGATTCGTCCTGGATCGAACATCGACCACGATTAAATTCGTTATACCAATTTTTTACAGTGCTGTAGGATGGCGCTTTATCGCTGTATAAAGAATTAAGTTCATCGAAGCACTCTTGTCTTGACAATCCACGTCGAAAGTTATGAAAAATAATGGCACGAAAATGTTCACGATTCAATTCCATTTTTTGACAGAGAAGAACTTTTCAATTTACTGTCAACAACACAAATAAAGCTATAAGGGTAAATCGTCTGCTGAATTTATGTTTAAAAATATCAAACTTTCGATTAAAATCGTCTTCGGTCGCCTAGCAACACTTACTGTTGCCAAGGCCAGAAATATAAATAGCAACCCTCGTATTAAAAAAACATTCTGTTTCTCACCGCTGTCAAAATGTGTATTTTCAAATGAACGGTAAAATTATTACTTCCAAAATTTATCAGTGACAAATATGTATAATTCGACAAATCGAATATCTTATATTACAATTAATGACACATAGTATTGTTACATTACACAATTTTCTTTATATATAATATTTTGTATTTGCTATGAACAAAAAAATTTTTAAGCATTTCCATTACATTGAAACTAAAGTAGAATTATTTCAATATTTATCTCTATGTTTCCAATAATATCACATTTATCACTTGTAAAAGAAACGTACAATGATAATACATTACCTTAAAAGTTCTCGTTATTTTGCTGCATTCTCTAATCTACATTATTCTTAATCGTAGAAGTATAACTGTTTATTTTAAATTTTATTTAAGAGATTAATACTACAGGAACTTTAAATTATAGTATACTTCTTTAAAACCTAAATGAATTTATCAAAAATACAATTATATAGTTTGTACAGTGAAAATTAAGTTACAAAATTAAGTATTTAATAATTTTTAAATGCGAGATTTTATTGCATCTTTCACTGCCAATCTTGTTTAATCAAACACTTTAAAAACATGCATTAAAATATTATATTATTTGAAAATGCAATATAAGTGTCTCACAATGTACAGGAATTTTTGTGGAAAATAAAATTTTCAATAAATGACAATTCTTATAAAATCAATTCAAACCTCATATTAACTCAGTCATGAAATCAGAATAAGTTAACTTCTCAGCACAACACAGCAGCAAATACGTAAAATTTGATTCCCAATTAAGCTGGATGAAACAATTCGACGGTAACCGCTTTTGCTATAGAATAGGTAATTCTGTGATACGATTCCATGAATTTCGTCCCAAACTAATTTCATGGATTCGAATTCGCGTATTCATGGATACAAGGATGAGAAACATTGCCTTAAGAGATAAATATGCTTGAAATTTGGTCTTCATAAGCACATAGTGATTAATTATTGGAAAATACATTATATAAAATTGAAATGCATTTAGTTTTGATAGATCTACATTTAGTCCTCAGAACTTCCATGATTTTAAGCCATTAAAACTGATTTCATACATTTACTGATCTTGAAGCATGTTAGAAGTACAGAAACAACCTTTGAGTCGTTTCATAAAAAATATTTTATTTAAGTTTCATTATACAAAAAATAAACATAAATGCAGCTATTTTTCCATCGTATTCTATTGATCTATATTTAAATTATATGTGAGTATGTGAACATATATTTTATCTGTGTAGTGTCAAGTTAGAGTGACACTATTAGATTTCTGTTTCGTAAAAAATAACTAATTGAGGCCCGATGCCTTAGGAAATAGACGAATATTCTTGTTGACAGGGAACTTTTAAATAAAAATGGTTGGTTCTGTACAGCTTTCTGAATTTGACAACGGCACAAACCCTCTCTGGAAATAAAAGCTTTGCCTAGAAACCACTAACAAGACAAGCAAAGCGGACTGTCATAGTAGATAATGGCTTTGTAAGGAACTATGTCTTTTTAAATTTGAGAGATAAGGCAGTTTAAGTGTGTTTCTTTCTGGTAGAATCCAGCAATTATAGAAAAAATAGTTTTGAAAGTCCTTTTTATGGGCAACAAAAGTTTGGAAAACCAAGGATAAATTGGATTAGACAATGTTGAAACAAAACTTAAGGACTTAAGAAACTGGAAAAAAAAAACACAAGACAGATTATTGTGAAGTTGAATTTTTAGGAAAGCATTTTGGTTCAATGTAGACTATTATTCTGCGAGAATTAAATTGTAGTACAAAATACATGAGAATATAATGTTATAATGTCTCTTTTGATATTAATATATATATATATATATATATATATATATATATATATATATTATATATATATATATTTATATATATATATATATATATATATATATATATATATATATATATATATATATATATATATATATATATATATATATATTACGTAAAATGTTTCCTAGAATAGCTCATAAAATAAGCACATTCTTCACAATCTTGTTTTAAAATGCAATTATAAGGATACGTATAACTTTTAACTATTTGTTTTAAAATTTAGATACATATTTTAAGTATATATTGTTGCTTTCAACTATATATTAGGGTATAATAATTTTTTTGACATCATGATTCGTGTCAGAAGAAAGGCTTTGTTAAAGTTCTTGGAATCATATGTTGTACAATAACTTAATGTTAAAATCACTACAAAATGTTTCAAAGTAAATTTCAAATCATCAAATGTTTAGAGATTATTTTTATTGTTTCATATTAGGAAAAATAAAGTATAAGGGACATCAGGAGACAAGCCGAAAATTTTGACATCACTATAAAGTGATAAAAACAAATCCTCCATCGAAATTTTTCAGCATACTGATAGTTCAAAATATTATGTATAAAGGAAATAAAATTATAGATGGCTAGTGAATGTAATCTTTTATTTAAAGCATAAAGGAAAGATTAATATATTTAAAAGATGGAATTTCTCACTTTAGTTAATAGAGATATTAATAATGAGGAATATTGGAAGGCAGTCACAGTTACCGATGATATAAAGTTCTAAATATGTATATAATTTCACTTAATCACAATTATGAGGAACAGAATGTGAGTTTATGGCTAAATCTAACTTTTGAAATATCCGTTTAATATCTCTAATGACGTATAAAAATACGTTATAAAAGAGCGTCATATTTTGGGGTAGAAAGCAGAACGAACTAAAACAATTAATATCTAGCATCCTAACGAAGTTACTATAATAATTGTCTTATACTTTAATATAGAATGACGAAAATTGAAGTCAAATTCCCATAGACCTGAATTAGTACATATTTTCCCAACTGATATTGATATCAAAAATATCCAATTGAAATTCTAAGTGATACGTCACAGGTATAAAAAGCAGCAATTTAATTACTAAATACTAATGCATGAATATTTTTGATATATTTTTAATGTTTCCATTGGAAATAGGAATTCGTGATGCAAATGATTATTTATTATTTCCAAAGTAAAATCATGCTTTTTTCTAATTAAATGGCATTTAAAATTGGTTTAAAGGGACATCGAAGTAGTACTGTATTTCTGTATATATATATATATATATATATATATATATATATATATATACAGAAATACAGTACTACTTCGATGTCCCTTTAAACCAATTTTAAATGCCATTTAATATATATATATATATAAAGTTTTTTCCTCTCTCAGCACTTTTTATCTGTATATATATATATATATATATATACAGATAAAAAATGATGAGATAATCTCCATTCATATATATATATATATATATATATATATATATATATATATGTTGTGTGTCTATGTGTGTTTGTATCTATATATATATGTATATACATACATAAATATATATATATATATATATATATATATATATATATATATATATATATATATATATGAATGGCATTGATTCCTTACTTAGCTTGGTGCCATATTTATCATTACTGATTGGTAACGATAGATATGGCAAAACATATTATTTCTGAGCAATAAAGTTTTCTAAACTTTACTTAAATATTGTAAGCGTTGTCAATAAATTCAGTTTAATGTTTCTATTTCAAAATTATTCAATGTACCCATTTATATAAGATTAAATTACACCATACGTTTTTGTGTGTGTGTGTGAAAAGCGAATACTCATTTTAGTCAAGAATAATATATTAATTCTTAGAAGAACAACTTAACCCCTTTGAATTACACCACTGAAAAGGTAACTTTCATCTCTTTCTGTGTCATACAATATATGTATTAATAATTTAACGGAAAAGAAACTTTTTACATACCTAAATTTTTAATTTTTTTTAAAAAATATGCCTTCAGAAATTGCAATATGCGTTTCTATGTCTTTAATTTTATACTTTCCTGACATTGAAATCATTATATTACGATGAAAGTATTAGTTACAACAATAAAAACTTTTATCAAAATGCTATTGAAAGTTATAACTTGCAAACATTGTGCTAGAAACAAAAATGATTGAAATTACTGTGCTGAAAACTATTATTAGAAATATGATGATGAAACTTATTTTCCATATACGATTGTGGCATGCTTAACTACTTCATATGATATAATTTAACGCTGGATATTTAAATGTTATGTGTAATCGTTCATCTGGCTTAGGGTAGTTTGACAGGGGAAGATTTTCTCTTCTTGTTTCTGCTTCCTCTCTGCCAATCCTGCTTACCTTCTTAATTCTCTTGGTGCTTCCTGAAGGCAGTTGTGGGAGGAGCAGGATCTGATCTAGAGAGATCTAGCATGTCAAGGCCTTTTGGACCTGTTATAGGCTTTCCTACCCTAGGGGGATAAGTAACAACAACAGCAATGTTATCCAAGTATCTTTATGGGTGGAGAGTTTCATGATTTGTTCTTTTCTTACCGTGAAATGGAAAGGGGAAATCCTACGCTTTCTTACGTAAAATGAAACGAACACCGAAAGAAACAAAACAGATCCAAACAACAAGTGGTATTAAAGTCTTGGCCTGTAAACGTAACCAATTGAAGCATAACCCATTTAAAATTAACTGTCAAAACAAACGGAAGCATCAAAACGTAACTCATGTATAACATTATTTTCTCAATGTTTTGATGGTTACTTTTAAAAATTGCTCATATTCTAATAGGCTGATTAATATGAAATAATTTAATATGAAAATACGAACAAAGGATTCTGCTAGCACAAAGTAAAATGAAAAGGCTTTATCTTTTGAAGAAAGAATTACAACTATTCTGAGATTTAACATTTTTTTCTACAAGCATCAGATTAGCTTTAACATTTAACTCAACTTAAATCCAATTACAGGCAGAAAAAAAAATGTTATTTTCTGTGGATCGTAATTCCAGTTTTCCGGTTCTCTTTTTAAAGGTGATTGTTATACTACCATCTGAGTTGTATTCTGTTTAAAAAAAGATGCTTTTTTTTCAATTTTTTATAGTTATGATAAAATGAATTTCATTATTTATTAGCTCTTGACTTCTAGTAACATGCATTGTTATTTTTATAGTCTTCTTATATGATAGCTCCAATATACTTTATAATTCAAATTAATTCTTATTTACATCATTTCGAAAAATTCATAAAAAGTATCGGAATGATTGGGAAATAAGCATAAAACATACATTACCTCAGAACAAGCTACTTCAATAATTAGAAGTAAAAGTGATTTGAAGGGTGGAATAAAATTACTTAAAGGATTTAGTTGAATATTATCCCACGCAGCAAAATCTTTATAACAATTATTTTTTAGAAATTGTATAAATTCAAATGAAGAAAATAATTCTCATATAACTCACTATACTTTCCAGTTCTTTTTGATTATTGTAGTTACGCATTTTTTAATCGCCAACTTTTTTTACGAAAGTTTATTTGTATAATTTTGTAAAATAAGTGTGCAACTAAAATTTTTAAAATTTCTTTCCAAAATTTAAACGCACGAATTTACAAATCTACGAAAAATGTCCACGGAACAAATAAACAGTTAAAAATATTTAAGATTACATGTAAAAGTGATAAAGTATTGGAAAAGTTGAAGCGAATAAATTAAGAAAGAATTGCAATAAATAACGCGGAAATCAGCAGTTTTTCGTGACTCCTTCAAACTTACGTTTATTTAGATTCAAAACTGATATTTAAAAATAAGATTTTTGTACGAAAACTTTTAATCAATAATATCCCTCTTTTCTGTGATCTATATCAGCTTGAATCATGGGATTCCATCTGAATTTTTTCAGGAGGAAGAAATACAAATTAAAAGAGGCCTGATAAGCAAATTCACTTTTTTGATACCGTAATAAAGTTATTTTGATTATAGTGTCTCAATTCTTATGGGTGACTTTTGTAGTGGCACATTTCCGGACTTTGCTTTAGAATACATTCCATATGTGTAGCCACATTTATTGTTACAAACGAAGCTTCATGCATAATGATTTTTAATTACTTATATTATAGTCAGCTTTTGAAAGCGGACATCCATCTGTTTTTAATTAATGAATTTTTAAATTGCCAATTTTTTATAAATTAAATTTTGAGAAATTGTCCGACAAAAATTTATTTTATTCAATATATTTACTTTTTTTAATTAACAAGTTATCTAAATGTATATATATATATATATATATATATATATATATATATATATATATATATATATATATATATATATATATCATGAAATCATTATTTACATAGTCATTCTTTAATTTCTTTAAAAATTAAAAATTCTCAGGTTATAAAATACTGGATATAATGGAAATCCTATTTCGTAAATTAATTTTATATGTGGTTGAAAATGTCATCTGTTAATTAACTGATTGATTATGTTTTATGTATTGAAAAAATTAATCTCTCTCTCTTTCAATATATTTTCCAAATAAGATTATTCATCATTGTAATTCGAATTATTATAAAACATGGTTGCATAATTATATTCATTATTCTTAAAAGAATCGAATTGAAGTAATAACATTTCCCTTATTAAGTGATGTTTCTTAGAACTGTTATATTAAATTTTCAATTTGTTAATTTTACAAAAAATATTTCGGTAGGTATAACCTCTCAATTTTAAATAAATAAATTCCCGAGATCGTTTCCTCTCAATTAAGATTCTGCATTCCATATAACTTATTTTGAGGAATTTATTGATGCAATTAATTAAAAAAGTAGAAGGATGTAGGCAAACAAAAACTTTGTGTAGTTATCACAGTGGGAGAGAGGTCAGGTGTACGCTTGCTCTTGCTTTCATGCAAAGAGGAGACAAGAACCGACCCCATAATGTATCGCGTAATACCAGGACAGCCCGAATTTAACCATGGTAATGTGCCAGAAAAATAATTTAAGACGGTATCATGTACCTTACTGGGAATTAGAATTGGGAGAATACTTTTCTAACTGATGAACTGGAAACATTATATTATCCACTTGCGATTATCAGAATAAGTATTGATATAAAAATGTTATCAAAATATACCATAAATCACAAAATATATTGTACTTATATTACTGCAATATGTTATTGGATAGGTGCATATTCATATTCAAAAAATCTCATATGCTAGTTAAATTAAATCAGTTAAAAAGAAAATTTGTTTTGCTTTAAAATAAATCAACAAGAAAAAAAATTTAATGTAAGATTCAATTTACCTTTATAAGAATATACTATGCATCAGTATTTGCATTTATGTAGCACTGAAGATGCAGAAGAATTATCTGGGATTTTCATTAAAGGAGAATTCAATCATCACGATACTATAGTTCCAAGTTTCTCAATTATATTAGTTAGCCTGTTGCTTTCCTACAAATGCGTTCCTGTTAACCAAAATCGTAGCACCGTTCTTAGTGTTATTACAATTTCCATTTTAAATTTTAATATTTTGGAATCATTCGATGCGAAAAGACGCCTGGTATTGTTTGGTCAAAGTTTCATGACTTTCTGATACGTCACATAGTACCAACTGCTTTGATTTATCGCATCATCTTGTAGGTGTACACAGTAAAGAATAATATAAAATAAATGAATTCTTGCATAAAGTTTACTGCTTTTATAAAACCAAAAAGTTAAATGTGTCCCTTACGTGTGTGTAAGCATTTTTTTAAAATAAATGTGTATCCAAACAACTAGATAGATGTCACAAAAGAAATATTTCATTTGAATCATAGTTGATGAAAATAATAAATAATGTTACTTTGACATCCACTTTTTCAAAGACCAAAGTCTTTTTATAAAGTAATTCTCTGTGTTTAAATACGTCATTAAGTGAATATGTTTAGAAATTCTCTAAAATTTAGTTTGAGAAGCACTAATGGGTCATACCTTGAAAGCATATTCCTTGGTAATTAAAAGAATAGAAACATTAGTATGTCTAAATATAATGGACAAAGTATACAATGTATCGAGATGAATTGCATAAAAATTTGAAGAATAATGTGGATCTACTATAGTAAGTTATAATGAATCAATTTTTATCGTACAAAAATTGTCTCCGAATTATTCCTAATTTGTTCTATTGAATCAAAATATTTTAAATTTGATATGTATATAGTTTTTATAGTTTCTAAAATTTTCTCCTATTTCTCGAAATATATATTTTTCGTAAGAACTTATTAAATTATTTTTAAAAAGCTTTCAGTTATGAAGAATTCTGTTTTGTTTTAGGCAAAGTTTAGATAGAATTTCTTTTCGTTCTAAGGGAGTAACTTCGTCAATTATAAAAATGTTTTTATTCTGTTTAAAAAGTCAAATTAATTTCATAAGCTATGACTACTTGTAGTTTGGAGTGTGTGTCGTTTTTAAAATTAGTTTATAGATCTTTAAGTTTTGCATATGCTTAATGTAGTATAGAAAGAAGGCTTTTATTACATTAAGTAGTTTGAAAATCAAAGATGGCAGAAAGTAACTGGATTGCAAGCAAAAAAATGGTGCTGAAAACACATTCTTAATAATTTTTTATTGAAAGAAAACACTTTTTCTACAAATCCTGTATTTTCACTCAATACTCTTTCCTAAATACAACTGAAATTAAATAGAATAGAATAATCGAATATGTTATATTATAGAACTAAGCATCATTGCAAATAACTACTAAAACTGAGATATGAATTCTAGTGGTGAAAAGCGCCATTCTTGTGGTCGGAGGTCAATGAGTTCGATATATAATCCAACCAAAGCTTATCGTGCTGAGAAGCCATTTGCCCTCTAAAAGTTCAGTAGGATATAATATCCTTAAGTTAGTGCGGCGTGGAGAGGCTAGATGGGTGGTTGTGTTTTATGACAATTTATGGCTCAAGGTCGAAGAGTGGAGATGTTGCGCCAAGCGACCAACTCAAGTGCTGACCTCACCTATTAAATGTGGTTCAAAATCAGGAGGTGGTTAACAGTACTTAGAGACTTTTGGTGGCAAAAGTAGGTATAGCCAACTACATACTGCAATAACCTACTTTACTAAATTAAGCATTTCTTTAGCTTAAAAGTTCTATTTGAATATTATTTCTATCTATTTTCTAATAATCTAATTGAATACTTATAAAAAAGGTGATTTGAATATTATTCATATTTCTAATTTGTATGATTCCAAGATTAATTTTAAAAACCTAAGAAACTCTAATCTTATTAAATTTGATTTTACACATAAAATTTGCTTAAAATATGAAGAAAATGTCAGATTATATTACAAGTAAAAAATACAATTGATATAACAATGTATTTAAAATATAAAAAATTAAATATGATTTCATTTGAAGAACTTGAGAAATTGTGATGCTCCAGTGAAAAAAAAAAATTATATTTTCCAGATTCATATTAACGTTTTGGTTAAAAAGGGTTAATTACTTTTAATCATTCCTTGGATAAGAGAGATATATTTCTCAATTATTATTTAGTGATATTTCACAATTTAGTAACTATTTATTAGTTTATGAGATTATATTATGAGATTTTTAAAGAAAATAATTCAAACTATAACCTTGCAACTATTTCATTCAGCACTATGTGCATCCAGCATGTCAAACATAAATTGTGAAAATGGTTAAATATATATACAGAATTTAAATTTATTTTCCTTTCAAAAAATGACAATTTAAATTATTATCGTTTTACTTACTTCTTTTTCTTAATTATATTTTTTCAGAAATAATACTTATACTGTAAAAGTTATACAAATAAATAATAGTTAAAAAAGTTCCATAAATAATTGAAATAGTTAAATAATAAGTAAATTTGAAAAATAAATAAATATGCTAAAATAAATTTTTTAATATTTTCTGCATTAAAAACTATAATGCCACGTGAATGCCTTTATTTTATATATATATATATATATATATATATATATATATATATATATATATATATATATATATATATATATATATATATATATATATATATATATATATATATATATATAATATATATATATATATATATATATATATATATAAAATATGTATATATATATATAATATATATATAATATATATATATATATATATATATATATATATATATATATATATATATATATATATATATATTCGGATCTGTTACGACAATATGCCTTGAAAACTATACACGCAATTCCCGCTGAAGCTACCCTTATTTATATTGATGGGAATAAAAGCGAAGACTCGTTCCGGTAGTGGTGTTGTCATTAACTGCACAAATGGTGTTGTCAAAATAAGGGAAAAAAATCCCGACTTCATTTCGGTTTTCAAGACTGATCATTCATAGATATCGAAGAGGACTAAGCGCTGTTTTGTCTTTTACAAATATTAGGGATGTTTGGTTTTTGACTGACAGCCGTAGAGCCATCCACAATATCTTTCAAACTGGCGAAGAGTTGGTGATAGGACTGGAATTGCAGTTCTTTGAAAACTTAATCTGGTCTCGTCACTTTGTGAAGTGCACCTTCAGTGGATTCCTTTGCATGTTGACATATGGGGGAATGAGATGGCAGACGTTTTGGCGAAGCAGGGTTCTGAAGAACCATTACCAGCTACCAGTTCACTGACATATCTTCAACTGTATTCCATTAGAAGATATGCTGAGAGACAAATTTGGCTCGTTCCCCCGAGTCATCCTTGGTATCAAGTAGATTGTCCTGGAAGATCCCTTGCTTTTGATTGCGATAGATACGTTCAGACAAACTTTCCCGATTCCCCAGTGCACACCTGAAAGGATTTACATTCGAGAGAGGTCAAAAGGTGCACCCGAATTGTCCTAAATGCCAAAATGAATCGGCATCACAGACATATATCCTTAAGTGCCTGGGGTTGTCTCTTGAGGACATTTATAGGTTTCCTACGCTTGTTTTCGACTTTCTGAAAACAAATCGACTCGTGGACCTCGTCTAGAATATGCCTAGACATGAAGATTAGAAAGAAGATATACATATATATGTGTGTATGTGTGTGTGCGTGCGTGCGCGCGCGAGAGAGAGAGAGTTTGTTTCTGTATAGTTACGAAATATATATGTACACACCAATCTGCGTGCATATATATTCTGTGATTCCAAAATTGTTTCAATTACATGCATTATATATTATATCTAATTCTCTATGCTTTAATTTATATTCTTTACAGATAAATTCATGCATTATTTTTTTCAACACTTTTAAAAATAGAAACACATTTACATTAATTTAAGTTCACTGCATAAAATGCTGTTTAAATACCGATAATTTCACGGACATTTACAGAATTTCTCATATTTTGATTACTTGCTAAGAAAGATTTTGTTATTTATTATTTCAAAAATCATCTGAAACATTCGATTATTATTACTTAAATGTTAGATATTCTAAACAAACGGTAATTTTGAATACTTTTGAAGGTTTCACGAGATGGCAGCGATTGAAGGGGTGACACTAGTAATTACCGCTTCTGTTGACACTTGAGACTGATTTGCTTGTATGGCCAAATTACTTCAAGTCATATCAGCAAAACAAGAAATTACTCATCGAGAGAGAAACGCAGGAGCGAAGTGAATGGCTGATTGTAGTCCCGTGGTTTTTTCTCGTAACTAATCTAAACTACAATTTGCGGATTAGAACAAGAACTGCCATCACAGTGAAGTTTGTATTAAAGGGAATGCATGTAAGTAGGCCAAAATTCTATTAAAATTCTTGATATAATTATATATATATATATATATATATATATATATATATATATATATATATATATATATATATTACTAATATTTATTAAACAATTGTACAAAAGGACAATGTTAATAGCTAACCGAGTAACCCGCCAGCAAAGAGTTTCTTCATTTTGGTATTCCTCTCAAACATTATTCTCATTTTGTTTCATTCAAATATTTTTTCTCGTTGCTCAACATTTCTATTTGATCACAAATAAATAGAGACTCAATAATAACTCTATAAATAACTTTTTATCATAGAAAACATTCATAGAATTATTTTTTGGAGTTTTTCAGTTTATTATAGGATTACACGTTTTCCTTATTCTAAGGAGAAATTAAAGGAACACATAATTTAGTTAAATTAAAAGCAAGTTTAAATATATTTTACAAATACTTAGATAAAACATTATAATCGGTGAAATTTTTTGTTGCATTATGTTTGGTTCTCATACTTTATTCATTTTTATTTAAAGTTACATGAACAGAAAATATTGAGTTAAATTTTTACAAGCAATTTTGTCGTTAGCTGAAAAAATTAACTAATTCGTTACAAAATGAAATAACTTATAGATTAAATTTTTAAATTCTCAAAAAAAATTTTTTTCTTTGAATTTCATTTTTTAAAACTTAGGTATGACTTATTAACTTTTTGCAGTAAATTTTAGTATAGTTAAATTATTAACAGAAAAAATGAAAACACATCCAAACCATTGATTTCAATATCAAAAAGCATTTACTTACATGATCATATTAAATATAAATTAGTTTTGTTACAAAATTTCTTTTTTCCTGTTATGTATTTCCAAACCATTATTAAAGGCCGATTCGGTTATCAATAAATTCTCGATTTCCGTATTATATTTTAAAAGAAATAAATATAGTAAGAATATTATAATTACCGTTGATTCAAATACAACTGAGGGCTTATAAAAGCGGTGATAAACTTCTAACAAGATTGATAAATTTATTGGTTGAAATAAGTTTTAAGTCAAGAAACTTATATTTAAAATACTTCTAATGTTGTTAAAATTTAAACTACAGGAAACTAATTCAAAGTAA
This sequence comes from Latrodectus elegans, assembly GCA_030067965.1. Taxonomy (NCBI): domain Eukaryota; kingdom Metazoa; phylum Arthropoda; class Arachnida; order Araneae; family Theridiidae; genus Latrodectus; species Latrodectus elegans. The sequence goes on from CM057817.1 coordinate 61,391,668, forward strand.
AATAATCTTCAGAAAATTATTTCATTATTAAAGTTATAATAAAAGGTATTTTAATAAGGAATATTATTTTAATTACTTTTAGTTGATCTTGAATAGTTTACTTCCTTGAACATTTAATGCAATATAAATAAAAAATTTAATTTAAATCTCGTAATAAAGTAAAAATTCATCCAATTTTATGCATTTGACTTTGTACGTGTATTTTAAACTTTTTGCTGACTTGTTCCTTCTGATTTTTGATAATAATATTAAAAGAAAGTATTTTCATCATAGCTAAGTAATTCAGAAGTATTAAATTGTTTATTGATAAAAATAACGCTTTGCAGGGGAAAAAATATCTGTAAATGTGTGAAACTAGCTCACTATAAGAGAAGGTAATTTATTCTCAATAAAAATATTTAAAATTGTAACGAAGTTATGCATTTTAAATTTAAAGAAGTTGCAATGGCTTAAAGATTCATTAAGATTTTAAAATCAAGAAAAAAAGCTTTTATAATTTTTTTTTTTCATTTTAATAACAATTTATTTTTATCTTTCACATTTCAGATCTGTCCACTTGTTTCTTCAATTTTTAAAATGTGTATTTTAAGTACAACAAATATACTTGATATATGAACAAATTAAATTTATTCCACTTTGTGAAAAGTGATACTTAAAATTACATATTCGAATAAAATAATATATTTACAGCGGCAGAATAATATTGTATAATATATGAACAATTTCAATCTATTCTGATTAATTTAAATCCAAGTTTAGTGATAGTTTAGAGTTTAAAATATATATATATATATATATAATTGATTTTCTAGAAAATTAAGCAATTTTTACAGAAAAATCATTAGCATTTTCAATAAAAGGAAACATTAAATTTACATTTTTGCATAAATAATGTTTCCATAAAATTATAATAATGCTCTGTATTTTCATGTTAAATATGAAATATTGTAAATATTTATACATTTAAGAGTAAACTAAAAAATAATTTTTTAAAGAAAATTTTTAGCACTTTATGATAATGTAAAAACTAGATAATTAATTTTCACTTAAATGAATGCTTCAATAAAATTACAATAATGCCCTTTGTAATCAAGATGAGCATGAAATATTGCAAAAACATTATGTATTAAAACGTAAAATATAAAAATTTTTAAGAAAGATTCATTAACATTTTACAATGATACGAAACATAGGTAATTAATATTTACTCAATCAAATTTTCAGTAAAGTTATAAATACTCTTTACGATTAAGTTAAGCATGAAATATTGTATAAGTGTATAGCTAAAAACACTTTACTAAAAATATTTACTTTTTTACAATTAAATATATTTGTAAAATATATTTATATTTTACTATGTGTTGCTTACTCTGATTTGGTAATAAAAAGGTTTATATTAAAATGCAATGTGATCAATTATATTTATTTAATCCCTCTTAACTCTTCAATCTCTCTAAATGCAAATTACAATGAGATCCTTTTCTGGGTAATGTTAGCAGTTAAACTGTTAAAGTCTTGTTGTGTTGTCTTGTTTAAAGAAAATTGGCTGTTAAATTTATCATCAAATTCTGTCTTTTCATTTTATTTTCTTCTAAACTGAAAATTAACAAAATGATAACATAGACTCTGTATCAAATAATTCAACAAATATATTTCTCATGTTCTTTGTATTCTCACCTTTTTTTCCCCTCTAGTACTCAAGATCTCTAAGAATCTGTATTTCTGTTTCATATTTTTTATCAACTAAAAACATATCATTCTATCCAAATGTTAAACTCATGTAATATAAATATATTTTAAAATTTCTTTTATACTCGTCTACTTCTATCTTAAGCTTCTTGATTGTTTTACAGTAAATTAATTTTCTCTTTTCCCATTAAGATTTGAGATTTTTTTAAAAAAAATAATAATAATAAATAATAATAATAATAAAATTATAATTAAATGTTTCTTTTTGGCATATAGCTAAAGTTTATCAAACCTTCTTTTTAAGATTCAGCATAGATGTTTGTGCTACATTGTAAGCCCTTCAGTAAATTTTATAAAGATCAGGTGTTTATATTATTATTTTACAATATATTTATTGAACATATTTCGAATGACACCATTTTAGACAGGAACATAATTTCAGAGTTTAGTAATATCGTCATAAAGTACTTCAAATTTATTATTATTTTCAAAATCCTAAAATTGCTTGCATACTTTTTAATATTTTTGCATTAAAATATTCAACACATGTAAATTTAAATATGGAAAAAATCAAATATATCAGTTTCAATAATATTTTTTATTTATTCTCAATATTTTTAGCAAAATATAAACATTTTATAGTCAAATGAGCTAGAAATATAAGCAGAAGTAATTTTAAAGAAATTAGTCATATGAGTCACTCACAGGTCAATACATCCAATGCATTTTTTATCATATTTTTTATTTTTATAAATTTTAATACTGTAAATAATTGATTTCTTACTATTTTGAGTCATTGGTTAAATTTTGCTAATTTACTCTTAAAAAGCTTCTAAGATTCAGAAAATTGTAGAAATTTTTACAAAACTATTCTTAAAATGCGCGTCCGTATTTGCACAATACGGCCGGATCAAACTTATATAGTTATGCAAATATTTCCCTATAAATTTATTATTAGTTGATCACTCTCTGCAATTACTTTTCATAAATTTATGGATCGTTGAACTAACAATTCTAAGAAGACCAAAATATTTTCGCATTGTTAGGAAAATAACTAAATACAGTTAAAAATATATATATCTATACGTTCCCTAATTTTTTACAACTGGCTAAACTACACACAATAATAATGAGGGAAGTGATTTTTAAAAAAGTCTATATAATAATTAAAAACTAAATAAATCTGTGTTTTTAGTCTAATATCTTATGTAACCAGTAGAAAAATCAATATTTTCTCGTAGATAGATATTGCTGAAATACAATATGTATCGACTTACATTTAAATCGATTTAATTTTACAGATATTTTTTCAGAATCGAATATATATTGAAAAATGTAGGTTTTTTTTTTTATTTTTTTATTTTTTTTTTTGTGGTTTAAAAGATATTTTGTCTCGGTTTTTGTGTTTTCTGTTTTTAGCTGATGAAATTGTCATCATACGTATAAACGCCAAAATAGGCTTGGAGGAAATTCAAACTTTTTAAATCATATCAATCAAAAAACCGTAAAACAAAATTTTTCACTTATTCACCGATTTCCAGATTATAGATTGGTCAAAATATCAAGGCACTTGTTAAGTAGTTTTTCGTATGAAATACTATTTTATTATCTTTTTTATAATAATCATAAAAACTGGAATTGAAAATAAACTACTTAATAGTTGATCGTAAAATACGTGAGAAAGGTAAATTTAAGTTATTAACAAAGACAGTAAAAAATCGATTTTGAGAAAGTTTCTGTTTGCAAGTTAATTTAATATTTTTCAGAAGAACTTTTTCTTAATACATAGTATTTTTTCCTACAAATTATTTTCCATTCCGAACACTTTTATATCTTCACTTGCAGTGATTGTTTTCTTTCCTTCCAATCACTGCAAGCCAATCACAGAGGGAAGACTCCCTTTTGTAAGCGAATGAAACGTTGAGAAAATATTTTCCAAAATTCTATCTTCAGTGTCCCTTTTTTTCTAGTTTTTCCAGATACAAATATCCATTTCTAATTTGAGTGTTTTAATTTGATTTTAATTTGAACCTCAAAATTTAAGTACTTACCTATTAACTATTTCGATAACTATTTCCCTTTTTTAGCAGCAGTGAACAAAATATTGCAATATTAAATTTTATAAATTCACAGAAAATGAAACAGTTGTTCCAGTAACTCATCATGAATCCTGATAAGTTAACCTTTCGAATTTTTAACATAAATATCCAAAAAGGAGAATATAAATTCTTCCCTAATTTTGATCCGCATCGGAAAAAAGACAAAAAGGATTACTTTTAAGCAAAACTGATTTCAAAATATTTAACTGTAGGTTAATTAAGTAAGCTATAATGAAATTTTATATGAATATGCGTAATAAGAAAGCCTTATTTCTGTGAATAAATAACTTTAAATTTTGAAAAAAACATGATCATAGTTTCCAATTGAAGTGAAGATGTTTTCATCACATACTCCAAAATTCAGATAAACATTATAAGAATGCGAGGATATTCTCAATTAAATTTACAGTTTTTAAGATACATGTTGCATTTTGAACAGAAATTGTACCCACAGTTTACAGGGATGGAAATTGATTAGACATCAACTTGGTTTTGATTAAATTTAGCAATAAGAAAATCTAGAGAATATTCTCCAGTCAAGAGGTGATTAACTTTTATTATTGTGCTGTGTAAAGGAAGCTCAAAACAATTTTTCCAGTATTAATAGATGGATTTTAAAAATGATTACTTAATTTAAGTAAAATATAATTATATTCAGATAATATAAAAAGTAATACAACATAAGGTGCCTATTCAAGGCAAATGATATTGGGTATTTTTGAAAAACAAATAGTCAGGGCAACAGAAATTGTTATAAATTTATTTGTGATGCCCTCTATCTGATAACTCTTATCATTCCATTCAAAGACGTCCCAAATTCCAACTGTCACAAAAGTAAAATTTGGAATAATTAAACTATTCTCCTATCTTATACTCTAAACCATTTTCAAGATATGTTAAAAGTAGAATTGTTAGAAGTTGTAAAGCTAAATATCTCTATTTTTAAAAGTTTAAAATTTACAAATGTTACAAAAATTAGCATTTAAGTACATTGTTCTCATCAATTCAAGCATGTAGATGAATATATTTGATCAGAAAGAAAGTAATAAAGTATTATAAATTGTTTAGGTTACATGAATAAATTACCTAGAGGAAAAATAAGCTATAAATAAAACAAGCTGCAACTGATAACTATATTATTGCAAACGCATTCAGAGTTGAGTTAAAAGTTTAGAAAAATATGATACTGAAGAGATGAGTACATCGCAGAAAATGGAAAAGGACGAATATACAACATTTTCTTTCAGCAGACAGTGGATCTATAATTTCAGCATGATGAGAAAGAAAATATTGAAATTGAAAACTGAGATAAACTTTATTTTATGTGGTTGATATGAAAAAAATTACCTAAAAGTGAAACAAGTTAATGTTGCTTAAAAAACTTAATGAACGATCTCTTTTTCTGTGCTTACCAGTTTTTACTTTTTCAATTGAAGAATAAAACAAACATTTTTTTTAATATCTGTGCAATATTAAAGAACTTTGTTTTTGAGAATTCGTTAAATTTAATATTTTATTCAAGTAATCAAACGAAAGCTCAGATAATTTATTTCTGGAAATATTACCTGGACTCATTTTTGTGTTTCTCTACTCAGCAGTTTCGATGAAATCTAAAAAGACTAATTTGGCGTAGAAACACGGAAAATTTCAATCAGACAACAATAAAGAAGATTTCAATTAGACAGCAAGAAAGAAGATTTTAATTAGACAGAAAGAAAATTTGAGTTAGATAACAAGAAAGAAGATTTCAGTAAAATAGTGTAAATGAACAAAATTTGGCGATTCATTAAACAATGAGAACAGATAGCACAAAAGTGATGATGATGTAGTTTACCTGCTTTATATTATTTAATAAAATAAAAGACAAGTTTATACTTATAATGACAATTTTATATTATTAATGAGCTTATACTTCGCCACATTATAGCAATCAAAGGGCCCTTTCGGCATTATAAATATACTTAACAATCATAAAGCACTTAACCGTGATATCCTTTATTCTATAAAGAAATCACTTTGCAGCTAAGTTCAGGGCAAATAAAATATTCGTGTATCCTACTAAATTAACTTTCTTCAATTAGAGTTAAGGGGAAAATGATACATCTGAGAAATCAGATATAATATTGACAGTCACTGTGGAAGTGAAAATAAAGAAATACATGTAATATAAATATTTGTATGATCGAGGTTTTATTATCTGTATACTCATAGATGTCTTTAAATTTGCATTTAATTTGACCTGTTGATGGACAATGTCGCCTATTGTATCTGATTCCCGGGGAATAGAAATTTGAAAGAAAATATGAAGTTTATGAGGAAATTTGATGAGTACTAAGTCATTTCTCTCTAAAATTTGCTATTAATAGTGCTTTCTTTAGACTAGATTTAATTTCTATTAGGTTTTGATTTGGTTTGACACTTTCGTTTCCTCTTTTTAATTATAGCTATATGGTACATTTAAATATTTATTCCTAAGATTTATCAATAACTTTTTGTAAATACACTAATTCTACTATATTAATACGTCAAACAATGTACAAACCAGAAAATTACAATTGTACGGTGCATTTTCTTCTCTCTTGCTTGAGAAAGAATACGAAATCATATATATATATATATATATATATCTATATATATATATATATATATATATATATATATATATATATATATATATAATGCCGTTAAATGCTTAATAAATAAAACCAATTGCTTCCGAAAATTGGAGTCAAATCTACAACCAGAGCACTAATCATCACTTAGAAACCAGTTCTATTCTTGCTTCCCGGATAAGAATAACAATCTTATTTCCCTAAATAGGATAATTGAAAAAATTAGGCAAGAGTTTTGAAATACCTTTGGTTTAACTACTTACTTTTAGATCTAATAGGTAACAATCTTGTTAAATATCAAGATTGCAATGACAAGGGTAATTTTCAATTCATTACGTACAGCTATACTTGAGATGAAAATAACTCATGAATGAAATCAATTCCAGAACACTTACGTCTCAGTTAGTTCCTTATTTTGTCACTATGAATTCCATTTATAATTTTCTGATTAATCTTTAACAAGACTGTTCTGAATGTATTGAGAACTTACCCGAAATCCTTTCTTGATATACTTCAGAAATGTTGTGCAATTATCTATACATATTTATTTGTAAATAAAGAATAAATCCATCCAATTAAAGTTTGATAAATCACTTAATAATAAATTAGTTTATCTGTAGTAAATGGTTAAAAGAAAATTTACCATCAATATCATCAATGATAAGATCATTATTGTATTATGAAGTGCTGCTATTACTTGAAATAACAATAGGTAAGCGAAGTGACAAAATTAAAATATTGCATAAAAACAAGCATTTCAAATCTTTTGTAAAATAATTTTATAAGAATTGCACTTGACAAATTAAATAATATAGTCGAGGGAAAAGAATTTCTAGAATATTCCACATCATATGCACATAAACATATAAAACACAATGCTAAAGATACTGGTGTATCAGACGTTCGGAAACTTATTTTAGAGAAAGAAAGTAGTCTAAATGAATTTGGATAGAAGTGGATAGGACATATATCTTCCTTGATGACTATCTGAGTTTTTGGCACAAAGGAATGATATCAGTATTAATCGGAAAGCATATTTTTAACTCAATGCACAGGAACGTTGAAAATCTCATTCCAAGTTTGAAATTTCTAAACCTAAAGAGCAAAGAAGTAACAAATTTAGTCTCGATAGGATATACTAAAGATGTAACAATGGGACCTTTGCAGTTTGAAACAAAGTTGGTTAAGGTTTGCAGAAGCATTCATAGAAATAACTGCTATTTAACTTTGCTCTGGAAAGAACCAGGGTGCTTGCTCCTGGTAATACAGGAATGATGGGCCATATTCCCATGTAGCAAAAGGGGAAAAACCCGAAAAACTTCTAAGCACCCATCGGGACAAACGTTCATGCTTAAGAAAGAAGAACAGCATTTGAAGCAAAAGCACAACTCTTTCCCGTTGTTCAACAATAGCCAGGAACAATTGCGGGAACTCATGTTTCAAATGACGCTATCTTAACATTTAGAAACGGTGCCACTCTACTTCAACTACTTACAAATAAGGCAAGAAAAATGGCTGAAATAATGGCTTACATTTTAAAAATTATCTTTGAGGCAGCATTTGAAGCTAAATTTTTGCTTTAATTTTATTTTGACATTTTAAATTTGAGCAGAATTTCTCGAAATTTTTTATTGGAATAAAAAAATATCAGTAAGTAATTTTAATGTCAAAATATTTATGTTAAGTAATGAGTTTTATGAATTTTTCCGAATAAAATAACAATCATTGATTTTAACTGAATATTGCCTAATAAAGAGTTAGAACTAATGGTTAATTTAGGAATAAAGAAAAAACAGTTTTTAAGGACTCATTGTCTCAAAAATGCCAAGGAGTATAGTTATATATCTCAGAGAAGAAAAATAGATAATTCATCCAAGATAATTTCTTAACTGAAAGCACATTGCATAAATGATGCGATTTATTTTTGATTAAAAAAGAAAACAAGGAGCTAATTTGTTAATGTAAAATGGGAGAGTTGTTTATATTGAATATTTATTTAAAATAATTTATAATTATTCCTCAAAAAAATAATAAAAAAAAACAATATGAGAAATTACGATGGTAAGAAAAATATCTTCGAAATAATCCCATTCACTCTCACAAAAGAAAGTTTAGTTTATTGTTCTAGGGTTACATTTTGCATTCAAGAAATAATTGAAGCAATACCTACAACTGATAATGGATTCTATACCATAAGAAACATCAATGCATGATGTGGGAGTCGAATCCACACACTGATGAACCATAGACTAGAACTGTTTACTTATTCAATTGGCCGCTCGACTTCATAATTTTCACAAGTTTCTTTTGCAACAGGATTTTTTTTACAACATCTTTCATCGACATGGGACTGAAAATTTTTTCTAATGTTTCATGGCTCACACACAAATTATTAGCTGTCGGAAATTGGAAAGATAATAATCAAACTGAAATTATTTTTTCTATTTAAAGTTGCTTTTTACTGTGTGAACTGAAGCTCAATTGAGAAAAGATAAATATCTGTAATAATACTAAAATGAATGAGGATTTCAAATTCAGATGAGAACTGAAAATGGGAACTTACTAAAATAAAGTGGACAAAAATGACGATATATATAAAAATGACGATGTATGAGGAAATCAAAAACTGTCTCTATCGCTCCTGGTCTAAATCTGCTACTAAATTTGTTGTAACAATGTTCAGAAAAATATAATTATATTTTTCTGAACAATTGTTATTCTCTCACAAATAAATTTTCAAATAACTTCTATTCCGAAAATATCTCAAAATAAACATTTTCATGTCAGCTCAGGCTCTAGAGGAAACTAAATATTTATTTGATACGACGTTTTGAACTGCCTAATGGCTTTAGACACATGTGACAAGGGAGGAAACCAGGAGAACTCCCAAGCAACCAAATTGACAAACGTACGCGCATAAAGTAAAAGAACAACATTCATCTCTCGTTGTTAAGCAATGGCAAAGATTAATTAGTCGTAATTTTTTTATCTCAAAGTTATTTCGAAGATTATTTTATCAAATTTGGAGGTGTCAAATTATCGGGCACTTCTGCGATTCAGGCTTTAAAGGGTTCATTTATTTGAGTCATCCAGAAAATAAATAGCATTTAATCATGAAAAATAAACAATACAATATTTTACTAAAGAACAATTCGGTTACATTTACGAAGAGAAAATTTCTCATTTAATTTTCCACATATTCATCACCTGAACCCAAATATTTGTCATTTCCGTCACGACTTGCAAAATTCCTCTGCTTTATAGTCTTTTGTTAAGACATCTACTGACAGCAAAATACAATTTACCATCATCTCTAAGTGTTTACCATTCTAAAAATTTTTTAGCTAAGTGTAAATGCGATAAGCACTTGAAGCATGGTCTGGGCTCTATAAAGAGAATCAAAATAATAACTAAATACAAAAAATTAGTTTTAAAAAATGTCTGTATTTTAATAATTATGTTCTTTATAATTATTAAAATTTAAAGATTTTTAAATTTTGGTCATTATTTAATATTAAATACTACCAAAGGATAAAAAAATATTTAAAATTACCATGAAAAAAAAATCAGAATTCTTTTTTATGGAATACGACTCTTACTAGTGATTTTCATCTGAATTAATTTGCAAAGAGTACCCAAACTTTTTATGCTTGTAGTTAATCACGTGATAGTTTGCATTCATAAGCTTGAAAAACGTTATTTTCCAACCCAATTCGCTTTTTTTTCTGTTGTGTGTGTGAATTTGCATACTGAAAATTAAAATGCTAAATTTGTGACAAAGAATTTTTTTTTGTTTGGTTAAACATACTTACTTACGAACGCATACATGGTAGCAAAAATATCGTTATTGACTTGAGGTCTTAATTTATTCACTAAAAATTTCTGCAATTTTACAATTAGTATATTAAATTTACTCGTTTAATTTTCGTATGTTACCATGTAATAATGATTATTTCTTTCCATCTCTCTCTTGCAAACTAAATTTAATGAGGAAAAGTAAATTATGATGATACTGTAGACATCACAACATCATCATAATGGAAAAATATTAAAGACAAAGAAAATAAAAATATTCTAATCTTTCAACCACTCCTGTTTTTTTCTATTTGGAGCATTAGAATCAAATCGAGAGAGAACTATTATTGGAATAAAGTTATCAGTTCTACAGAAATATTTTCTTTCAGTTTACACAGCAAATAATTTACCATGAGTTTCTATTTTTTTGTCTTAGAAATTGATAAACAAAATACTTTACCATTTAAAATAGCATAATTTTGGAGTTACACTCCACGATATTTTAGCTAAAACTACTATTTAGAAGAGCAGGTCTTACCGTTACTTTTAATAACTTTTACTATTCCCTTATCTGACGAAGAATCACGTGACGGCATGTGACGTCGATTACCATCTGCTGTGTCAGCCATCGGTCTGCGTCAGCAAATCAGCTGGTTTTTGAATTCAATTTAATATATGTGATATAATTAAATCCAGTTCCAAAGAATTATGTAGTTCCAGTGAGGTACATTTCAAAGGATTATTACATTTCTTTATTTATTTAATGTAATTTAAATCATTTTGAAACATTACACAAATTAAATAAATGCAACTAATTATTATTGAATTAAATATGTATCACAAAAAAAGAAATCATTTAAGCGAAAAAAATATTTAGTTGTATTTTGAAACTATTTTTATGCAAATATTTTATCTCACTATAATTCAGTATGCAAATTAATACATATTTTAGATGCTTAAGTAAATATCAGTGAGATCGCATGATTATATAGTTGTTTTATACTTTAATTTTCAAATAAGAATGCAACCATTAGCAGGAAAAAGAAAAAAAAAGTTAATTATTGGCAATCAATTTTGGAGCTTTATGTGTGCTTGTAACTCACATTGATGAAAGAGGAATTTTTCATGAATTTATTTAATCCATCAAAATATTTGAAGATGATTTTGTAACTTAGAAGCGAAAGCCAAACAGAAGATCAACAAGACTTTATCTGCCATCCCCCAGAAGTGTTATTTCTCTTAGAGAATACAGCTATCCTGACCTATTTAACGTGCCCCAGATCTCCTTGCAGATGAGGTTCCCAGTCATCTGCAATGAACACTGTGGATCTTCATTAAAATCAGAAATCGAGTAATGAGTTTGATTCCTGACTTTACTGAAGTATTTATTTTTTATGTAGCCTTTTTATAGTGACGTTCTCATAATGAGAAGATTACCTTGGGAAAGTAATCAATCCATTATGAAAACGTCACTCTTCACAAGTGACCGCGCCTCAAAAGATAAAAAGGCTACATAAAATTACGAAACATTTTCGTATTCACTTTCAGATATACAACTGCTCTTTTCATCAGATTATTACGAGTCATTTCTGGCTGTTTCAGTTTGGTGTAGCACAATGCAGCTGCCCTGCAGTCTAGTACCCCAGTGTTTCCAGATTCGAATCCGACCATCGCGTTGTTGCAAGTAAATGCGGGATGCAACAGTAAATAAAATGGCATTCAATTGTGTCACTTATAGCACCATTAACGGAGCAAACACCAGTTGTTTTGAGTCAAGGGAAAACGAAAGAATGATTGTCTATCATACTTTTCCCTCAGATGCAAAAAACGTTGAATGCTACGAGAAGACACTGAATAATGCTTAAAAAACTGAGTATGCAATGTGTGCTGTGGAATGTGATATGACTGAATGATTCATCACTGCTATGCCAATAATATCTTTTTCATCACATGCAGTGGTGCAATGGGGTTTGTGCGGTCGGGTTCTTCGTTCCCCCATTCTTTCCTACATACACTGATCACAGATAAGCTTCACAATTGCTGGATTTCGTCCTTTATAATCACTGATTTATTTGAAGGATAATTTGCAATCTCTATTAACTACTGTTTTTCTCAGAAATTTGCCTAAAAGATGCCTGATATTTTCTAAGAAGCATAGTTAAAAAGCTTACAGAAAAAATGCACAGAAAAACTATTACTGTAAACTGGCAATCTTTTAGTTTTAAATAGCGTTAGCTCGTGGCATTATAGTCACCGGTGATGGGGGTATGCTCTAAAATGTAAATGATTTGCAAAGCACAACGTCACAACTCATGATGTATATTTCACACAATTTGCTTACTTCTTTCATTATGTTGTATTTTGTATGGTCAGTAGTATATGTGTGCAAAATGTTTGTGTGTTTGCAAAATTTAAGCAATAATGCAGATTTTAACTAGATTGACATAAAATTCTAGAGAAGGTGCTGATGTAATCAGTAAATAAACAAGCAATTTGGTTGAAAAAACGTGCGTATACAAATGTAAGCAGCAAAATATCACAAAGGATGTTAGCGTAAGCAAAACGCTCGAGATCGGCATTTAAAAAGTGAAGGGCGGAGATACAATTAAGGACGTTCGCTGCAAGTGACATCTTACATGAAATATGGCTAAAAGAAATCACCTGAAAAGCTTTACTCGTGAAAGAATGATCAGAAAGATCGAGGAGGGATGTAGTGTGTTCATTGTAACTACAGAAATCAAAATCAACAATAGTGACATTTCGTTATAAAGATTTATGGTGTCATTCCCAGAAAAACAATTGCCATAGATGACCGATACGTCGTTTTGGTGGAAAAAAGAGCCCGAAACCAATCAACAAGAGCAAAAGCGTTGTTTACTAATCGTGTACAGCAACGGGTGATGAGTGTTGTGCTTTACAAAGGTTGTCTATTCTACCACCGTCATTGACCCTACATTTCTTTGAAAGTTGCCCATCGGCGCTACTATTTAGAATGTTGCAAGGGACATAAAATATGGACATCTAATCAATGGAATAGTGTCCTTTTTAGAAGTGAGAGTCACTTTTGTAGCACAAACATTCCTTAAAGCCTGCTTGATTTGGATAGAAGTCGAAACACAGTTTCATCCCAGTAAAATCTTGGAAAATGATCGTTATGATGGTCCTGGAGCTGGGAGGTATTATGCTGAATAAGAGGATTGAGCTCCACGTTTTCGACATAAGTTCTGTGATTAGAGATCACAATTGTAAGAAGGTAATATTTCCTCATGTGTGCTGTTGGACACACAGATTTCGTTTTTATGAATGACAATAACGAACTCTTGCTGCTCAGCAGCTGCTGGAAAGGGAAGACATTATTCGAATGGATTCGTTATCGTATTCTCCTGATATAAATCTCATAGAACATGTGTGGGATGCCTTGGGCAGATGTCTTTCGGCACAATCACCTTTTTTGGGGAATACCTAACTGAAATTGATGCTGATTGAGGAAGTTACTCTGACCTCTAGAATTGTTGGATAATCTGGTTCTGAATATGTAGTTATGATGCGATATATTCTACACTGTGTACATTGCATTAATATTTGCTCAACTATACTTTTGTCATCGTTTATGTACAAAATACAGTCTCTCTATTATAAATTTTTGTCTCTCAGGTGATTTCACACAAAGTAATGGCAAAAAAAACACTTGTTGCGTAAATTGTGCGATAATGTAAATTCTTAACTTTTTTGTAGAAAAATTAAAACTGTAAAATGTTTAAACTAACTGAAATAATAAATTTAAATCTTGATCAAAAAGAATTATAGCAATAGTAAGAAAAATTCAAAATGTTTTGTAGTCATTTCCAAAGAACTATAATTTGTATGCCGTAAGTTGTTACGTGAATATCAAGACAATAATGGATTTCAAGTCGGTTTCAGGCAAGCATGTCGAAGCTCACAGCAGCTGTTAGTATTGTAAATTTTGCTTTTAGATACTCAATATTCAAAATTATCTTCCTGTAAATGCTTTTTAGATACCTAAAAAAAATTAAATATCCAGAATTGTTTGGCAAAAATAGACAGGATTTTAAAGAACTGAGCCATCTCGCCCAATCCATCTTCCTATGAATTACTCATTCAAGGAACTATGCACGATAGTTTCTCAACAAAGTGGTTGCTAATCTCTTCAATAAAATATCGAATAGAGAGAAAACGTGTGTGTTCAACAAACGCTTCAAAAATAATCATGATATTGCATTTTAAACTCTGCCAAAACAACCAAAAACATATGTTCAATAAACAGAAAACACTATCACTAAAATTAAATATATTCAAACTACGTGAAATAGAGTTATCAACATTTATTAACACGCACAAACAATATTTACAATAGGAAAGATACAAAAGCGAAACGAAAATCGTCCATGAAAACGTTCATTATAAAATAAAGTATATGAATTATTCTATGGAACAATATCCTTGGTTTGTGTTTATATCTTCATTATTTTATAAATTATTAAACATCAGTGTCTTTCAGACCTTTTATAGACACCATTTATTTTACTAGAAAAATTTAAAAGGCATTTTCTTGAAAATTGTTTTGTCCAATATTGGCTGGGTTAATTGTCATTCTGCATTTATTTTATGGAACTAATAGGAGTAGCGAGAAAAGTTCTAAGTACTTTGATTTTGCAATTAAATTTGAGGATTTAGGCTACATTAATAATGAAATTGAATTTCAAATATAAGAAAAGAAAGCATACTTTTTTATCAAAAGGAAATTATTGTATCCATACATGTTTTAACCAAATAGGGAAAGGCAAATTGTAAAAACTTTCTTATTCCTAAAGAAACATTTTTCAGATTGTGTTGTTTCCCTTTTTAAGATTCAAAATTAAGATAAAAATTTAATATTCTTCAGTAGTACAGAAGGAGAAACTTTATGAATAAAATTGATGTGTAGAGTAATGAAATATTTTCTACGAACTTCTGACAACAGGATAGCTGTTTGCACGTTAAAAGAATAATATTAGTTCGAATGAAAAACAAAATAATTGACCTTAGAGCTTGCAAGTTTACTCATTTTAGTCAAAAGCAAACCTTATGATCATAACTTATCTGCAGAGTGGAAGGAATGATTCTTGTAATTTCTAATCACAGGTTAGTTTTTCGCATTTTAAAAAAACAAGTAAATCAGAATGAAAAAATTCTTGATTTTGAATTTTATAAATCTGCTTATCGAAGTCAATAGCTTACTCGAATTATATGTGTCAGCAAAGTAGGCCAACATTAAACTCATGTATTTTAGTAAATTAGTTGAACTAATAAATATTTACGATATTCTCATCATATAATATGTTACTTATAATAAAATATTATTTATATTAATCGATAAATTATTCTTCAGTGGAATAATTTTAAATGTTTTATTTATTTGTTTCTTAATTATTAATAAAGAAAATTCTCTGACACTAAGATTTCTGAAAAAAGAATACTGTTGTTTTCTTAAGTCTATAGGGTTCAAGATATAAACATGAATTTTAAAATTTTCCCTTTCATTCCTAAATACTCTTAAATTTTTTATTACATTTTATTTATATCGTTTTAAGAGATATATTTAAAATGCCTTCCCTTAAATATATCTGTTAAAAATACTTTTGAAACATGTAACCCAACATAAGCAACAGTAACAATAGTAAATATCATTATTTACTGTTGTTACTGTTGCTTATGTTATGCTAACAACAATACATGAAAGGATTTTATGTGTTATTTTTCTCATCTTGGTTTCTCGCCAATGAAATAAAAATGTAAATCGTTATTTCTTAAGAATCTCTAGACATTACATTACAATTTTGGAATCAAACATCTGTAGTACAATGACATCTGTTTTCTTTGTCTTTTACTTTTTCCTGATGGTAAAACCATTTGGTGTTTCTATAATAAAAAGTAAAACAAATAATATTTTTATTCATTTCAATCTGAATGGCGTTGTTGGCTTTACACGCACTGAATACTCATTGATGCACATCATTAGAAAATTATAATTTTTGCTTACATGCTGAATTTATTGTAAAAGTTTAATGCTTATAAATGTCCATGTTACAAAGTTTAGGAAATTTAAAACATTTAATTGATTTGAATTGTACTTGTAAAAATAACAAAATAACACCTCTGTTAATTTGGCACAGTAATTTTGATTATTTTTATGCTGAATGGAAATGTTTGGGATATGAAATATTGTGAATTGATGTCGTATGAATAATTTAATTTTCTTTGTTAAAAGCATATTATTCTTTTGCTTCTCATCTAGTTGTTTTTGTTTACTTAAACATTAATGTTTAGCATAAATGTTTTTATTTATTTAATATATTTTCACTTAAAAGAAATGAACATTTCATGCTATTGTATATTATCATATAAAATATATATTTTAACCACTCTTCTCAAAAAATTTCTTTCAATTACTGAAATAAATGCAAAATTTGAAATTTAAAAGTAAATATTGCAAGAATATAAATGAATTATATTTTTAAAAGCAAAAAAGAACATGTGCACATATAACACAATAATAGTCTCACATTTTTAACATATAAATATTTGTTAAGTAATAGTAAATTCATCATATTAACAATTGGTGAAATAAATGCTTGTACGTTGTTTATTTAAATAATTTTAGCAGTGAAATTTGAAAAATGTTTGAGGTGTTTAAAATAGTTTAACTTATTCCTGCTTTACAAATTATAAAATATATTTTTAAAATTTTTGATATGTAAAAAATCTGTTTTTTTTTTTTTCTGAGATTAAAACGTTTGCTATAAATTTATATTAATATTTTTAACCAATAAGGAATTTTCAAGATAATAAACTTTTCAGACTTTCATGATAAGTTTAATAAAAGTAAATGTCATGTTTAATAAATTGTTGAGAATTTTTCTAAAATAAGCATTCAGACATAAAAAATAAAAACATTAATTTAATGATAGATAAGCTCATTATTAAGCAGATAATTTCCACCAAATTTAATTTAAGTTATGCTTTTTTTTTACAACAAATTACATGTGTTGTTATTAAAATTCTTACCTGAAACTTAATGAAATAAATTTATTTCTCTGTGGCATATTCCAAATTTAATATTTTAAAATAAAATATCCTTAATTTTTTACGTTAAATATAGAATATTTTCAAATTTAACATTTGTAAATAAAATTGGAGCCAGAGAAAATCTTCAGTTTGAAATTAAACTTCAAGAAAAAATACCCCATGTTCATACATAGGTATGCACGAAAATAACTTCCAATGCTCTGTATTCTCATGCTACATAAAAATTGTCTGAAAAAGACTAACGAAATAGATATTTTTAGTATACTTTGTTTATAAAATTAATATACTTTAACGTTACATATGTAGTACCAAGAAGCTTTTTTAATTTATTTCGTTTTTTAAACCTGTGTTAAATTATAGATATAATATATTGAAATAATATAAGAGATGAAAAACTTCATACACAACCACTTTAATTATATAATGAACTTTAATATTTTATTTTTTGTGACATTATGCTTATGTATGAGAGGGTTTTAGAGATTTAATTTAATTTTAAAAAAACAACTTCATTTCACCCCTGTTCTTAATAATATATTATAACAAATTTCTAAAATGCTATCTCCAAAATTTTAATCGGGTTAAACTTTCATCCGAAAAAGAACAATAGATTACAATATTGAAGTTTTTCTTTACCAAAATTTTTCCTATTAATGTTTTTACTATATTTAAGAAAAATATTTACTTACATATTGCTTTGAAAATGTTATTTTTTTTTATCTATTTAATGAAATATCATTTTAATAAATCATGAAACCAATTGTTTTTATTGATAAATTTTACTTGACATTATTACTCGAAAAGTTCACTGACTTTAAAATTGATATCAAAGATCCTTTCTCAAATTGCGGTTTTGTATTTGTAAACATTGTTGCATATTCAATAAAAAAAATCTATTTCACTTATTGTTTTCATTTTAAAAAAAGCTAACATTTCACAATAAAATAACTTAAGAAGAGTATAGTTGTGCATTTAAAAAATGCAAATATATATTCCTTATAGTTTCTTATTACTATGATTTTTTCTTAAATATAGAAGTTCTTATAACCTCATTGAAGAATGATTTCTTAAATGGTGGATAAGAGTTTATAAAATTTTATCTGAGGATGATCCGTCCCTTATTGTTGGTTCTTGTCTTTCTGCACATTTATGGGTGAGTATATTTACATAACTATGTTTATATTAGAAAATCTATCTTAATAAATAAACACTATCTTAATTAAATAAACACTATCTTATCTTAATTAATTATCCTATCTTATTATGAACTCTATCTATCAATAAAATGAACTCCATCTTAAGTTATGAATACACATAAGTGAAAAATTTAAGAAAACTGTATGCAGCATTTTTCTTATTAATATGCTTAAACTACAATTTTACACTGCATATACTTTTTCAAAGTTATTAAATTTTATTTACAAGGTTATTACAAGATAAAAGTAAAACTAAACATTATCTGTCGTATATAAATAGGAATTTTAAAAAGAATTTCGTATTTATGAAATTAGATTTAAAATTACATAGATGTTTAAAATGTTTTACTATTTTTTGTGCGCAAAATTCTCAATTTCCATGTATTTGGTTCCTTAATATTTTATATAATCTTTAATGCATGTGATTGTTTCTGTATTTAGTATGTTCAAAATCATATTCAACAAATAGAAATTCAAGTTAATAGTATATAATAATAATTACGAAAAATATTTGTTTATAAGAATGATTTTTAAAGTAATTACTTAATCGAAAATATTCATTGCATTTCTGCATGAAAATACATTAATTTCAAGACTCTATCTTCCATTTCTTTTTACTTTCTTCTACCATATCAAAATAGGCATTAAACTATGTATATATATATATATATATATATATATATATATAAGTAAACGTATCCTTTCTCTCTCGTAAAAATTAAGTATTCTTTCCAATTTTGTTCTTATTTAAACTCTCCTTTTCATAATATCATTAATGGCCGATAAGGAACAATTTTTGAATGATAGAAAAAAGTACAATTTAATTGTTTAATATAATATCCAATTTTAATACATAAATAACACTTGATTCAACTGCTTACAGTATATTTGGAATAAGAAAGACAATATTTATACTTCTCTTGAATGAAAGATAAGAAAACTATGCTATAAAATACAACTACACATTAGCAAATCATCTTTGTTTAATTGTAAATGTTTATTATTAAAAACTTCCTTGCATGCAGTTTGGTATATTCTTATTAGAGCATTTAGTTTGCGTTTTGAACAACTGTTTTTTTTCAGAGAAGAAATATGAAAAACTTATCGCGGGAGAGTATTCCATGGAAAAATACCAGATAAAATCATTTTTACTAAGTCTGCCGAGTGAATAGATGTCTTGGTCGAATCAAAACTACACATTTAAGCATTGAAAAGTAGCTACAATGGCTTATCCAACCCTTAGATGGTTAGTGACTGAAAAACTCCCAAAACCATTAGAAAAAATATTTCTACATAAAATATTCACGTCTTAATCATTTTTGTAGCAATTCCAGAAGCTCTGCCTGATCTTCCAAATTACATTCTTTCTCATCGCCAAATCATTCTACATTTTTGCACTTCCTTTAACATAAATAAAGAAAGAGAAACAACAGTTGTTTTAACAAAAAGCATCATCATTTCAACTAATACAAATCTGTCATGTTGACATTTTTTGCGAGAAAATATATTTTTGTTTTTTAATCGAATATGTGATATGTCTAACAGACAATAGTTTTTAGATTAATGTTACTACTTGCTAGAAATTTAAATTACATTAACTCATTTTATTTTTAAAATCTGTTGTGGATTTTGTCCAGCCATTAACTTTTTGTATTTCAGAATTTTCAAACATTAACTTTAGAAACTGAAACGTTCTGTACCTGATAAATATTAAATTTACGAAATTGTATTTCTACAATTGTTTTGCATTTCATTGTCTGAAAAATGTTTCTATGGCAAAAAATTCAAATTTACAATTGCTATTCTATCTTAAATTATTTTATTAGACAAACTTATATACTTACTTAATAATATATATTATTTCTTAAAAATAATTCACTTTTAAAAAAATTTTTACCTTAGGGTAAGATGGTATTCATAATAATGAAAAACTGCAATTGGTTAGTTTTATATTTTCTATAATTTTATGCTTCCATTGTACTAGGACATTTTAAGTTAACTTTTAGTATAATTTTTTGGGATTTAATTGGTAAATTAAGTAACATTTCTCAAGAAAAATGAAACATTTCTCTCATATTAGAAATGTAGCTATCATAGACAATTTGTAACAGCCTGTTCTAAGCACTCAAATTGTAGTAGAATGTTTGAATATTCGAAAAATGTATTTAAAAATACAAATAAAAAGCAAAAAGATCTAAAAAAAAATGAAATCATTTGACATAACTAATATAAAAATTATAATTTTAGCTGTAGAAAATATATAAATTTTGCATTTTCACATTTAAACTTACCAGTTATTTATTGGTGTCACTCTTCTAGTCTGTTTACTCTTATTGGCAATATCAAGTAGAACTTTTTCTGTGAGGAAATACACTGTAGACATTACTTTTATGGTAATGAGTTTTCGATATATGTTGCCTTTAAATATGGTCATACCATAAAAATATAAATTTTATTGTAAAAATGATTAATCAGTAGAGAAAATTGTCATTCGATACTTTTATTTTTCAAAATTATGATATCGGTAATTCAGTGACTGCTTGAGGTAGCACAAAGGACATGACATTTATTTTTCTTTAAACAAGATCATTATCAAAAGATGTTATCATTAAATGAGATTGTTATCAAAATAATTTATCATTAAATAAAATTCTTATCAAAAGATGTTATCTTTATGAATGATCTTTATCAAAGATATTTTTAAGAACAAGATCTTTATCAGCGATATCTAATACAATAGCTCATAAAAATCATCACTACATTAATGGTATGCGTTATTATCAAGTAAAATTCAGAATTCCCTCACAGCAAGCCTATTTGCATTACCTGAAAAAATTTTCTGATATTTATTTTTAACGCTTCTAAAGATCTCACTGTTATTTAGGACATTTCATAGAAAGAGGAAATCAATTAAGGAAACCTGGAAACTCCTAAGCATCTGCCTCACTGAGTTTATGACCTTTACTAATTCAAAATAATGTATTTCAATTTATCTTTTTGAGGCATTTGTATTCGAAAACAATGTATTTCATTAATCAATGTTTTGTATAACGTTCTGCTTTATTATATACTTCTAATTGCCTTATTATCATATAGAATTATTAAATTATGAATAATACGAAATAAATGAATCATTGCATTAAGTTTATTGCTTTCATATACCCAAAAAATTAAATTTGCTTTGAATGAAAGCATTTTTTAAATAAGTTTATTCCGAAAGGATAAATTATTTCCATACGTTCATTTACTAACCTGCTTTTAATTCAGACTGTATTTTCCAACAGTTTTTCCGATATTATAATGTAAAATTTAACATAGATTTTTTTAACATTTTATTAATTTAACTTTTAATTATATTACTAATGAAATTTTAATGAGAATCAAATAAATATGTTTTCAAAAACATTTAATATAAACTTTGGAAAAAAATTTCTAATGAATGATTTGAGTACATTGATTACAGTTGCAAAAAAGTACATTCAGTACCACTCTTACATGAATTCCTAACAAGTTGCAAAAACTAGTTAGAAAAATGTTTTTTTCAACCAAACTTTTTTTAGCTTATTTTAACTCTTAAAAGTCTCAAGTATTTATTTTATTTCTCAAAAGTATCAAGTATTTATTTTAGTTCTCAAAAGTATCAAGTATTTATTTTAGTTCTAAAAATTATACAGTATTTATTTTAGTTCTAAAAAGTATACAGTATTTATTTTATTTCTCAAATATATCGAGTATTTATTTTCTTTCTAGTGATTCTAGTGTAAATGAATTTATTTGTATAGTTGTTATTTTCATTGTGTTTTAATTTATTCGTTAATTGTTCCTTACAAAGGCTTCAAAATATTTTTCATAATAAATGTCATATACAAAATACATGAAATTATTTATTAATTTTATTACTATAGAACTAATATAATTTATCAGAATATTTAAAAAAAGAGAGAAATTATGGATGTTAATCTAAAATCTTAAAATAAATATTTTTGTTTTCTAAAATAGTAACCTAGATGTTTAATTAAAATTAAATTTGAGTATATCTAACTATCTATACAGTTTATAAATTATAGTTATAAACTAAAAAAATAGTTATAAAAAAAACCTTCATCAAAGAAAAAATCATTGTTTAAACACGCCAAAGCTAAGAACGAGGAAAATTCAAGTGATCTTTTTTAGGAAATATTTACGTAAATAGTAAAACAATAATTTTCACAAAATAGATCAATTTGTGACACTTTTGCTTTTTTTTCTTAATAAAAAATCTAATGAATTTACATCACGTCAACCCAAAGGATTTATGTAATATTATATGAAAGTTACAAATAAAATTCACAAATTATTTACCTTTTTCAAGCAAATTATTTTTAAAAAATTATATTTAATTACAAGTTATTGTTTCTAATATTTTCTATGCAGCTGAAATACTACATCACTACACATTTTGAAGTAAACAGTTGTGACCTTTCATAAAACATTGAATTGAGAGGATTTTTGAATTTATTAAGGAAACGCGAGTTAGTTAAATTTGTATTTTGTAAATTGGATACATAAAATTCCAATTAAAATAATTATTTTAATATTTATTATTACATATTATTTAAAATGAATTTCAAACTTTAACACCATCAGTGGGCTGGAAAATAATTCTTCTATACATTATTCTCAGGTAAACCATTTAAATTTTTTTTCTATTTTAATTTGGCGTGGTTTTATTCATGATTTCTTTTTAAATTAATTATATCAAAAATTCATTACATTCAAAGCTTCAGTTGTAAATTAGTGCAAAAATTATTTTATTTAAATATTAACATTTGATTTTTTTTAAACGTCTTTTTTCAAAAAATATTTTTGTTTGTAAAATCTGAGAAAAATTTTATGATAAATACTTGAATCATAACTACACAGTTTAAATTTGCTTTAAAATTAAAAAAAAGTCCATTTTAAATATCTTCTGTTTCTAATGTCGTTCTATCTTTTTCTATGCATTTTTCTCTCTTTTATCTCTTGATCTTTCTCACTTCTTTCAGTCTTTCTATCAGTAGCTCTATCTCTTTGTTTCTATCTCAATTATTTAAAGAAGATTAAGTTGCTTATGATTCTTATTTATTTTTCAGTAATTTGATTAAAATTTATAATGTTATGAGAGAAATTTATTAAAATGGAAAAATTTTTAGCATTTTTGTATTGTTGGAAGGAAAATGTTAAAAAGATTTTACGTGTGTGTTTTAAATATCATAATATAATTTACTCAGTAGTAGCAATTAAAAATGAAATTTAGTGCAGGATATATACTATAGTTATTTTAATTTCTTTATCCAAAAAAAAATAAGATGCAATAGATTAAGAACTTTGTGAAAATGTCCGTTCTTATTGCATTAAGTGTGAAAAATTCTTCTTCTTTTAATATTTATTGAAAATTCTCTGCATCTATATAGAGAGGAAGATATAAAAGTTTTAATTTTTTGTATTTTGATACGTCAGAGTTAGCTTATAAATAATTCTTTATTTCCTGCAAATTCAATTTTTTATTTATGTTAAAGACGCAGTATTTAAAAAATTGAATGCCTAATTTTATATTTCCAAACATTTCAAAAGAGTTCTCCTTCATCACTAATTTATTTATGTCTGCATATTTGAAAGGTTATTTGTAACTTAATATTTTTAATACTTTTTCTTTTATAATAACTCAACATCTTTTATTATTTTATCAAACTTTTGTTGCCTCTGGAATATTTCGACTATCTTTTATTAGTAAATGGTGTTTTATACGTTAAATAATGCTCTGATAATTTCTAGACGGTTTAATTCAGCCACATTTTTATCCTTTAGTTTCCGGAATGAAGGAATATCCGATTTCATCGCTTTTCAACAAAGGAGGAAGAGAAGAGCTCTTCCCTCTTGTAGTTATTGGAGGGGAAAAGAGCCCTTTTCACTGAGTACTACTCTAGTACCATCTTTCCTTTTGAAATCGAAATACAGCAAATGCTGCTTTCAGTTTTGATATATTTTTAGAATACATTGCGCAACTGCGAATCTATCGAATTTCTTCAAAAATAGTTTTGATATTCTATCAGCCGTTTGGATTCGCTCATTACTGTAGCAATACATTTCCAGAGAGTTTAAATTTGAAATTGTCATTAATTACACATTCAAGACTAAAACTCATACTATCTATACTAGAGACTAGTTGTCTTAGAAATTAAAACTCATGTTGACATTTAGAACTAAACTTAGCTTATTAAAATCCTTATTGCATATATATTTAGTGTTATTACACAGCATTTCCATATCTTATCTACATTTTTTAAAAAATTCTTCTCTAATAATGTTTGATCCATTTTTATTAAATTATAATTAAAAAGTCTAAGTTATGTGGCTTAAAGTAGTTGAATAAAATTTCTGTAAGAAAAGTAGTCTGAAAAAATAGTACATCATCGAGTATGTTTGTGCAACTACAATTAGAGCTCTATTTTTATTTCATAATTTCTTTGTTCATTAATTCCTATACTGAATAATATAACGCTATAGAACTTCTTGTATAAACAGCTTTTAGAGAGACCAAGTAAAAGGCACATTCTTATCTAGTTACTTGCCTCACTCCCAGCTAAAACAATTTAGTAAACAATAAGCAATTAAATTTTGGTTTTATTTTATAATATGGCTATATGTGTGTTCATTACTTACCATTGTGAATCAAGTAATGTTATGAATGATTTCATCTAGATGATTTTTTTTCCAAACAAGGCACGCAAATATATTTACTTATTAAACTATGTATGAATTTGTACATCTTAAAAGTATATTTAGTGTAGAATTTCAATGGCACAGTAGTCAAAAATTTTTAAATAATTTCTAAACTAATAATTGCGGATAATATGAAAACTTGACTAAATGATTCGGAATTCGACACAGTTGGTATTTTCAATTTTGTCACATTAGCTGATTTATAACCTATTACTGAATTTCGAAAATTATTTTTCGTTAAAGAAATTAAGCAGATTTAATGGAAAACCTGACGTAAACTAGAGTCTTAATAATCTCTGTCTTTCAAATCTTCATATACACATACCTATTGCACAATCATTTCAGTTGGTGACTGAATTTCAACCTTTTTGAACCCTGATATTAACAACATTTTCACTGATTTATATGCACTTCTCATCCACATTTTGCAAACCATTGTTAAATAGTTTTATTTTTAAGAGCACACCGCGTTTTACTATAAATACTTCACTGCTAAAAATATGCTCATGGTGTAGTGTTACTTCTAGAAATTATGGGTCACTAAAAGCAATTTATTTTTTCTTTGAAAGATAAAATTTGTGAGCAAAATAATGAAATCATTTGATAAAAAGGTTTTACATAACGAAATTCTCATGAAACATTTTGGCAAACTTGAGGGCTTATTCTGGAAATTCTACTAAATCAACTATCAATAATATTTTTTTTGGCTTCTTCTCAGATATACTAATTTACTTAGATATGTTTTTATTATATTACACTCGGATTATGACTTGTTTTTCGCAGCTTTACCCTACTGAAAATTTTATTATTTAAAAGTAAATGTATAATTTATTCTTTAGAAAAAAAGGGCATCTTCATCTGCCTAGAAAATGTAACAATGGTCATTATATTAACAGACTGATTATAGCAACTTATTTATCTGCTATAGTTTAGTGTATTGTTTTGACTCAACTTCTGACTCTACTTTACATGAGTTTTTACAAGAGGTATTCTGTTTATACTCAGACCTTTGTAATAGCCAATTAAAGATCATGAAATATTCTCACACTCAAAGTCACCAGCAAAAAACTTTGGCTTGCTCTTTAAAATTATTTTTGTTAATTCTTTAGTAATGAAAATTATTCTAGTTATGAAAATTTTATTTCAAATATTCATATATAATGCCCTTGCCAGCAAGAGAATCCAATGCTCTGAAAATTCTTGACACAACAGGATGACAAATAAACAATTGTTTCTCAAAGCTTTCAAGCACTCATGATGTCAGTGTACCATAAAATTGATGATTATCTCTTTTATTCATATGATGAATAGTGAGGCATACAGTTGTTGTAGCATGCAGTTACAGCAGTAAAGACTGAGCAGCACGAATGAAGTTTGTAACTAAAATAAGTATTAAGTATGACTCCACGGGCAACATATCCTGAAGTTTTTTTAACCACCTATGAATACTAGTGTGTATGATTCATACTGGCAGCGTTGAGACTAATATAATTGTTGAAAAGCAATAGCGTTTGAGTCCGATTTTACGAATTGAGCAAAGATGTAAATAAAAATGATTGTTGGATTATACTAAGGTGGGTGAGCAAACTGGTCAATTACAGTAGAACTCCAATCTTCTAAATCAATTAAGACTGGTCCCCATTCGAATAATCAAATATTCGGATAATTGGATATTTTCAAAAAAAGTGTCTATTTTTATTGATTATTGCATGCTGAAAATGGGAAAAAATATTTTTAGAGAAAAACTTTTAATCAGTGAAATGAAAATGATGCACTTTTATGTTTATAGTTACATGGGTTGTACATTAATATAGTGTGTAGGTACAGCACTGTAAAGAAAGTTATTGCTTAATGAACATCTCGATCAGAGTTAGTTATTTCACTGCTTTCAATCATTTTCGGGCAGCCAAGTCGCGCATCCGCGTGACAGAGAGAATTAGCATCTAGAGTTGATGCATCATCCACTTCAAATCAGTTTTAAAACCGGCAAACACTTCACTAGCTGATGGTTACATCTCCGTTTCAACTTGAGCATTAAGGTCATCTTCTTCATCAACACTTTAAATAAGCTTACCGTCATTTGCAATTTGAAATCTCGGATCTTACTCACAATCCATTTTTCTTTATTTTCAGCACTAACTTCTGAACAACCAGCCATTTTCAAAAGAATGTTCTTGAATTTCTCAAGTGATATTTCCTTTCCTAAATTTTCTTACCTTTTCTTTTCTTGAGCGTTTCCCTTTTTCTCGTTTTCCTTCTCTTCTTCAATCTAATTTATTTTTTGGAAATTCTGAGAATGATTCGGATAATTGGAGTTCTCCTGTATTTCAATCCGAACATGACATGGGTCAGAAAGCCACAAATATGACATTTCATGCGGATAAAGTGTAGGATTCTTGACAGGGGAGCATCATTGTGTCTTAAATGCAGTAGTAAGTATTGTGGAACATAGCGAATGATGAGGGGTCGACTTAATTTTATCATAATATTTGAGAAACTGCTGCAATCCTCTCTGGTCCAAAAGTAATTGTTGCATTGACTTTGGATGGGGCAATCGACATCTAACACTTATCAACAAAGATTTCTTATAAAATGTTATGCGGGTAATCAAATCTTTATTGTAATCAATGGAAGCGTAAGAAAAGTCCTCTGGAAAAATAATTGGGTTCATCTTTACTTCAATTTATGCAAATGTTTTACTGCCTATCTCGTGTATTCATTTTAATTAACTTCAACTTCATTTTTTCCAATTCCAAATCTCCATTTCAAAACCATTCAGACTCTATACTGATTTTGATAGAATTTCTTTAAAAAAAAAACCCTATTACTGTACTATTTAAAATACCGTTTCTTTACAACAGCCATTTATTTATTACAATAACATTGACTTCAATCAAAATTTTTATAATTAATCTCTAGTTACTGAGAAACTATCACTTTATATAAACTCAAAAATAACTCAAAAATAACTTGTTAAAAAATACAAAAGCCCGAATATAACAGGAAAATCAAGGTTTCATTAAAAAAGTCATTGTTTATGAAGCAGCAATAAGTGTTATTTAATTCAAGAGTATTCTTGTTGTCCTTTTTGGTGAAGTTAGGCACAACTATAGGAAAACAATTGATAAGAAAATAATTGATAAGAAAATTCATCAAGTATTTTTTTTTGTAAAATGCCATATTTTTTTTTTTTTTATCTAACAATGTATTACAGAATTGCGACTCAAAGCTCGATAAAATACTAGAAAACAGAAGAAAAATATATGTACTTATCGATTAGTACATTTCTTTATTAGGAATAGCAGCTTTACTACTTACACGACTCTTAAGCATTTGTTTTAGAATCATATTGTTTAAAATCTAAATCAAACTACGTATCTTATTGAGTGATGTTTCATGTTAAGTAAACTTGTATTAACATAACGACTGTAGTGCCATTAGGAAATTATAATGTAAAAATATCATGATAAAAAAGAATGTGATGGTTTTAATAATAATATAACTATAATATTCTGAATAATAATATTTAGCAGCGCCCCCTGGTGTCAATATTTAATTGCTACATGAAAAGGTTTACAGTTTACATACAATGAATTTTCCAAAGAGTGAAATATAATACTGTTTTTATACTGCTTAACTGTGAGAAATTTTTTGAGCATAGATTTAAGGTTTTAGTTTGGTTGATTTATGTGTGACTGCGGGATTTTATTCTTTTATTTTCTTTATTTATTTTTTACTCATGAAGTTTGATTTAAAAATTTGCCTGCTGCTTAAAATGAATGCAGCAACTATAACATATAACGGGAGAACTGGACTCTTTGAAATAAAAAGTATTTGGCACAAAGTTAGTAAGTATTGCGTAAGTACATTTGTTTGAACTGATGCTTCAGGATTTTCCGGGTTTCCTCCTTTGTGTCTCATGAATACGATCTTCTATGTGTATAAAGCTCTTTCAGAAAGATTGTTTCAGGAAGGAAGTATACGGAAGGTGTTCACACACAGATCTCAAACAATATATTTCAAATATTAATCTATTCGATGAGATTTTCTAATATCAACACCCAAAATGAAGTCAAAGCAAGGAACTAAAGATTAGAAAACTTCAACAAATATAATTCTCAGCTTGCTTCCAAAATGCTCTTGATAAGTGAATCTATATCATAATATTTCTCAAATCATAATATTGCTACAAAATTGGGCTCTTGATAATTAAATCAATATTATAATATTGCTCATTCAACGATTATTTCTTCAAATAAAAAAGTGCATTTTTAAAGGAAATCATTTGTAAGTTTTTAAAAGTTTGCTTTCTGCTCTCCTCAATGTCGCTAAACCAATCAATCCTTTATTTGAAAAGCCGAGCTGGTAGCCGAATGGTTAGCGCTCTTGCCTTCGGTTCAACAGTTCGTGGGTTCGAATCTCACCTTAGACATGGATGTTTGTAGTGGTTCGGAATCCACTTTAAGCCGTAGGTCCCGGTGTAGTTAGCCATCGTGTGCAAAAATGACCGTTGAGCGACAAACAATTAACAACCTTTATATGAAAATTCTTGAAATACATTTCAGTATTATTTTAATAAGCGTTAAAAATGAAAAAAACTTTTATATACAATAATTATCAATCCAACTTCTTTCGGTAAAATTTTTCTTTGAGAAAATGACAATCATAAGCTGGATTTAGAAAACAACTTTAAATTTCTAGTAAATTCTAATCCTACTTCAAGTTTCATTTAATATAAAAAGAATTCAAATTATAAAAATCTTTCTATTTCAGATTAATTTTGAAAACTATTCAATATTTAAATTTTAATTATTTAATTACATATAACAGCGACTTTAAAGTATTTTAATAGTAATGAAACATTTTTGAAGAAGTCAAGCAAAATCTGCAAAATATACAACTAGACATTAATTAATAAAACACTAAAATAATTGTTTCTTGATATATTTTAAGTAAATATTTTCTATGGAAATTTATAACCATTTTTGTTATAAGTTATAAATTTAGAATAATTTTATTCAGGAGTTTTTTTTTCATATGTAAATTTATTGTTGTCCATATTGATGAGCTTTAGTTTTGAATCCACAAATTAATGTGAAATCGGCATTGATTAGAGAGTACACAAATCAATTTGTTTCATAAGTTACACCATTTTTTTAATGAGTGCATGTTGATTCATTAAAAATTAAATTTAATGTGTAATTTTATGACCAGAGTTTTCTATATAAGTTTTATAAATCTTATTATAATCCCTATTTTTTATTCTTATTTTCCTATGCTGTTCTGCATTATGAAACATTTAAAAATACTATAACTTTTTTTACCCTATTACTTTTATTACAACTGCTTTTTTGAGCATTTAAGTTAATAAAAACTAAAGTCTAATCTAATATAAAAGTAAGAATGACGTTGCATTCCTTAAGAAAATTGTTGCTGAGCACTTCCAAAGAAATTCAATCCGTAATTTTCGATTCAAATATTCTATAATTTACACTTCCTCAAAAAGATCTCAAAATTTTCTCTGAAGTTCTGATCTATAAATTCGCTTCGATTCTCACCAGAGTTCTGATAACTCAAATTTTGAAGGCAGGCATACTCTCTACTCCATTCCTTATAGTTACAGAATATTGATTTTTCTTTCAATCAGTATTCATTTTAAGGGAAGAAAAATCTATCTATAGCAGCTGTACTCAGAATGAAAAAGGGTTAAAAGACTGAAAACCACTTAGATGGAAATAAATAAGTATTATCAAAAAGTTCAATGTGTGTGTGTGTAAAATTTTAAGAAAATTATTTAAAAAAAACTATATATTCTTCTTCCCTTGTTAACTGTTTTGAAAAAAAATTACGAGAAAATATCATATTTTCCTTATTTTATTATTAACAAAAAATTTAGGTAAAAAATAACTGAAGTCTTAAATTGAATTTTTAATTTTTTAAGTGTCAATTGCCATATTGCCGATAATATTAGCACATTAATTAGTTTTAGTAATGATGCTATCTGTCAATTCATCATGGAAATACACTCTATAACAAAATATTCGACGCACCAAGAAAGAGTTGAGACGAAAATTAGTAAATGATAAAACAATGTATAGAATAGTAAACGATTAAAATTTCAGAAGAACTGAATAATTTATTTCAGAGTTACAGTAACAAGTTCAATAAGGTGTTGACCCGCCTCTAGCCAAGATACATGCTGTCACACTGGGTGACATAGACTGATAAGGCTGCCGAATGGTCTCCTGCGGTATTTTCTGCCAAATTCGCTCCAATTGTCGAACGAGGTCATCAACATTCCGTGCCAGATGCAATCACCTTCCCATTATATCCCAGACATGCACGATGGGAGAGAGATATGGTGATCTGGCAATCTAAGGAAGAGTTTGACAAGCTTGCAGACAGTTCATTGCAACACGTACCGTATGTGGTCTACAATTTTCCTGCTGAAATACCAACCCAGGGCACTGCAAAAGGAACTGTAGCAAAACAGGTCTTAGGATGTCGTCGACGTACCGCTGTGAAGTAAGTGTACCTCTAATGACGACCAAAGGCATCCGGCTGTCAAAGGAAATGGTACCTCAAACCATAATGCCTTGTTGAGGGCCGGTGTTGAGTTCAATAGGGAAAGCAGGATCTCCCCTCTGCCCTGTGTGTTTCCAAACACGACTTCGATGATCATCAGAACACAGTTGGAAGCCGGATTCGTCGCTAAAGACCATATGTCCCTAGTCATTCCAACCTGATCCAGTCTTGCATCCTTCCAACCTGATCCAGTCTTGCACTACTGTAATCTGGCTCGGCACTGTGCAGGCGTGAGTGGCTGGTTGCGTAACCGTCGGCGCGAGTTAGATTTTGAGAATAGATTTCACTCTCTCAACCATCTGTGAATGGTCATGGTTGACACTGGTGTTTGGGTTGAACGTCTGATGGTTGATAGAGATAAAGAAGGTGCTGTGACAGCTGATCGAACAATCACTCTATCGTAGCCCTAGGTCAACCACTATCATCCTGACACTGAACTCTTCTACTTTTCTCCTATCCTTGCCAGCATCGTCGAATGGTCACATCGCTTTGATTCAAATGACGAGCGATTCTCCGATTTGTTCAACCGGCCTCTTTCAACCCAATGATACGACATATGTCAAACTCTGAAAGTTACTCGTAAAGCGCACGAATCTTGCAGCGAGGTATTTTTTAAGTTGTTGAAAGGAAATCTGAATCGCAATTTCAATCCGAAAGTTTTAATAACCGTTGAAGAGTTGCTTCTTATATATGTCTTCTGGATGCACAGTTCCGATGCGCTGGAGATCAAACTATTCATTCATTGGACACCAAATTATAATCATTTGCTTATCTGTTAAAAACATTGATGCATACGAAATTTCAAAGCATGGTGCATCGATTCTTTTATTACAAAGTGTACTTATCAAAAATATCCGTAACATTATTAATGATGTTAGTTTTGAAATTGCAGAGTATTTGCCGTCTTTTTAATTCTCAAGGCCAGTAAAAACGGGATGAAACAAATTATTTTGACAAATTCTACTATCTAGGAATCCTGGGATAATAGTTAATTATAATATAGTGATTTTTTTTAAAAAATCCTGAAATTAGTACTATGTAACAACCAGAAACATTTTACCCATTATCTCCTAACGTAATGGGAAATATTTTAGGCATAGATAAAAGAAACTTAAATCCACACCTGTAAATGACATTGTAATTTAAGGAACAATGAGTGTCGACAGTGGGAGGAAAACAATAAACGATACTTTAAGGGGAAAAAACTTTACTACGCATATCAAAAACACAGAGAATACAATTTGGAAAAAGGGAAGCTGAAACTACGAGCCCTTTGCAAATATCTTTACGAAATGAAAATACAAAGCATTCGTAAGGAACTGTGCAACTGACGTGTGAAATTTTTATATTAAGTTCAGCAACAAATCTGAAACGTGAAACCACATGTTCTACTACAGAATGAAGAGTATTATGTAAGATGCTGTGGGTGTGATGCCTAATACATGCCTTCACATCAGATGACACCATAGATTCCTATCATTTCAAAACGCAACTACAATGCACAGCTTTCTTAAGGTATTTTCCATTAATCTTAAAAATTGAGATCAAGAGATCGAGGCGGCCAAGTTGTGAAGAAATTGGGATTTATGAACCAGATTTTTTGAATGATCTCCACAGCAAATCCTTAACTTGCGTCTAATGGGAAGAACAGTGTTCTCTTTTAAAATTACAGTGCTACACAGACACCTACGTAATTGGAATGATGTCACTAAAAATCTGAAATTTTGGTATTTGTAATTAACAGAGCAGGTAACAGGACCTGCAAGAGTGATTTCTTCGAAAAAATACGGGATAATGACAAATTTTTTCATAAGTTGGCACCACAATGTCAACTGTCGGGAATAAAGTGGTAAATGGAGAGAGATGTTCAGATTTTCAGTTGCCCATATATGTTTCTTGACAGTGTTCTGCAACTGGAAATGGGTTTTCAACTATGAACAAAATTTTATAGGGAAACAGAATGCTGTTCTAGGCTCATAACGAATTCAAAAATGAATTTTTCTCATCGTGGAAAATCTGCAAAAAGAAAACACTGGGAAACAGTGGTTTTGGTGCCAAAGATTTTGGAGGTGATTTTATACGAATTCGATGCGCTGAATCCAAATATGCCATTAATTTTTGCCTATCAGCTTGAATTTTTAAGATATCAACGTTTTAATGAATCATGCATTACACTATTTTAAAAGAAAAACAACCATGGTTTAAACAAACAAATTAAACAGGGAATTTTTATTATATTACATAGATATTGCTTATTAAATGCAAAAGAAAAAGTCATGATTTAAGCAAATTACTCACTGAACATTTCGGAAACTTCTTTTGCGTGACATTCTAGAATGTATTTTGGAACAATTCCGTTTTAAAGTCCAGCAGTAATCTGCAATCATGTAAGTATCCCATCTTCCTTGATAGCGATCCTCCATACATTTTATATCTTGGTGAAATCTTTCACCTTGCTCCTCACTAATGTCTCCTAAATTATCAGGAAAACGGTCTAAGTGGCTATATAAATAGTGCACCTTAATGCTCATGTTACACCCAAGGGATCTGAAATTATTCAGCATTTCATTGACTAATTCAACATAGTTTTCAGCTTCGTGTTTACCAAGAAAATTTTGGACAACTGAAACAAATGAATTCCAGGCTTTTTGTTCAATCTCATTCATTGAATTTATGAAGTCAGGGTCTTTAATCAGCTGTCTTATTTGTGGGCCATCAAATATTCCTGCTTTAATTTTTTCCATACTCAGCTGAGGCATTTTTTCCCTATATATGCAAAGCATGATCCATATTTATCAAGAGCCTTTACAAACTGCTTCATTAGACCCAGCTTGATATGCAGTGGTGGAAAGATGATTTTCTCTCGTGGAACTAAAGGATCGTTGATGATTTTCTTTTCCCCAACATCCATGTTTTCTCTCCTACGCCATTCTTTTCTAACCCAGTGTTGCGTTTTGTCTCTGCTATCCCAGAGGCACAAGAAACAAGGATATTTTGTGTGGCCACTTTGCTGTCCAAGGAGAAAGTTTACCATTTTTAAATCTACACAAATCACTCCTTGGTGTTCACGATACTTTATTTTTTCCAAGACCAAAGCTATGGTGTCATATTGCTCTTTCATTTTCGTTGAGTGAGCAATTGGTATTGAGCCATATTTGTTCCCATTATGTAGAAGAACACATTTCTAACTTCGCTTTGAGCTGTCAATAAATAGGCGCCAATCATCTGGAAAATATTCAGGAAGACCCATTTTTACCAGGAGTTCTCTAACAGCATGACAAAATACAAGATTTTGTTCTTCAGAGAAAAAAGGTAGCAGATATTTCTCCCTTGTGCGATAGAATGTAATTTTCGTTCCTGGTTCAAGTAAATTTTTTTCCTTCAAACTGGAAGCCAGTAATTCAGAAGCTTCTTTCGACAGATTGAGATCTCTAGTGAGGTCATTTAACTCATCTTGGTTGAAACATTGAGGAATTGATGATATCATTTCAAAATCGCTGTCACCTTCAGTAGTATCAGAATTCTGACCAGAGAGACAATAAGCGTCCTCACAGAGTTCTGGTATCTGGTGAAAAGTTGGAATTGGCACTTCTTCTGAGTGAGGGATAGGGCGTCTTGCAGAGACTAAATCTGGATAAGTCCACTTATTACGGTTCTTTCGATTGATTCCAGTAATATTTACTAGGCAGAAATAACAGTCATCAAAGTGATTTTTTGGTTCTCTCCAAACCATTGGTACACCGAATTTCAGGCTTTTCCTTTTTCCGGTAGTCCACTGTCGTAAATGCTCTATACAAGTTTTATAGACAATATGTGGCGCCCAGGTTTTATCCTGATCACCAAGTTTAACACCAAAATATCCAAGATAAGCCCTCTTTACAAAGTCACTAATAGATTTTCTGTTTTCCAGTAGCGTGTATTCTCCGCATATGTAGCAAAAAATATCAAGATGATGTACACAGCTTCTTCTACTTGAACTCATTTTATTCCTATTCAACAACACAAATACTTAGATTTACTTTTTAACAACTCGTTACTAAAGAGAAATTTCATATGACGCTAACCTCTATCTATCTGCACCACCAGAATTCACGAAGTATTCTCAACTCTCAACTGCAGTTGAAGCTTTGAAGGTCCCTTCATATAGTGGACAGACATCTCCATCTATCGGATTTCTATGGAACTAACTGGATAGCACTAATAAGTAGGATTCAATCCCATTTATTAAGAATTTGTCAACTAATCACTTATATATCTCATATTGTTTGTCTTCTTTTTATAATAAATGAATTAAAATAATAATTTTTAAAAATAATAATTAGTTATTTCCTAAATATTATTATTTTAAATTCAATTGGTTACAAAAGAAGACTGACAATAGGGCAAATATACAAGAATCTTTCCCTGTATAAATTTTACAACACTTGTACTTGAAAGTACTAAATAGAAAAATGCATTGATAGATAAGTGAATTTATCTAAAAATCTAGAGCTGATACAGAAAGAAACTGCTTTCATATTTAGATTCAGCAATAAAAATATAGTTAAAATCTGCTCTAAAATCCTAAGCACCAAAAAAAAAATTTTTTTTTTTTTGTAGGCCTGTGAAATCTTACATATAGGTTATTTTGAAAGGATAGATAAGATCGCATAATCTTTCTAAATTTGTCAGATATGTCGGTCAGTACAGTATGCACTGACCGATAAATCTGAAGTTTGGCAACACCCTTTGCACTGCGACATCCCCGACCAATAATAGATCTTTCTTTTAATGCCGTAGCTACGTCTTCCACATCACCCATCTCAAATGGTTTTCTTACTCTAGCCGACACTGTGTTTACTGAGCCACTCTTTTCAAGTTTCAGACTATCTTCAGCATATCTTATTGTTATTGAAATATGTTCTTAAATTCTTAAGTGTCCTAATCTTTTGAGAGATATAGCTATGCTTTCACAATTTTGATAAGTTTCACAAGCAAATCAAATTTTTTCAAAAGCATTGTCACTGCAAAGAATAATGAACTCCAGAGGTGATTGCTTCATCTTTTTAGAGCCACTATGCATGTGCCACATTTCTCTTCATATAGTGTAATATATCAATGAGCTCTGATTATTTTTAACCTCCCTGAAAGAATTCGCATTGCTTTGGGACCATGTTAGTAAAATTTTATATTTTTTGGATAAGCTCATAGCTTTCAAGGAAAAAATTACCCTATATATACATGTAAATCTCAGATGACTCAAGATAAAAGCATCTTGTTGCACAATTAACATTTTAATTTGAATAATTTTTTGTCGTATATATATATATATATATATATATATATATATATATATATATATATATATATATATATATATATATATATTACTTCTTCGTTGCATAGTATATATATGTGTGTATGTATGTATATAATACATTTATATTCCTTGCCAAACAGATATAATTTTTATATTCATCAGAGCATTAAGTATACAATGTAAATTGGTAATTCATGCAGAATTCAGATTAAAATCTGAATTAATTTAGAATAATAATTTGAATATATGTTTCTAATAATTAAGGCCATTATTTTTTAAATACGACAATACAGAACTAAAACTTAAACTTACAAAAAAATTATGCAAAATATTTCCGTATATTTTTGGACATGAAAAAATTTCTTAATATAAAAACACAATATTTGAAAAAAGGAATAATTAATCATTAAGTAATTGCTAAAATATTACTCTAATTGTCTTAAATAAAAAGATAAACTGTTTAGAAATACTCCCGGAATTCAAAAAAATCCAGATGATTAAAATTTCTGTTTCATGCTCGAAAATGTAGATCAAAAGTATTTTCCCTGCAACTCTCGTTAAACGCTCAGTTTAATCAGGAAAAAAAAGGAGATAAACCAAAATTCAGAGATGATTTGAAGCTCTAAGTTGAAAAATCTAATTATAGCATTAGAATGTTGATAATGTAATTTTTATGCAACGCAAACCAAAAAGAATGTTATAATGAAACGAAATAATATCTTTTAATAATCAATAAAACAGAAGCAAAAATTGATACTCATAATCGATAAAACGTTTGGGCATTCTACTTTTGATAATTCCTCATAAATAAAAAAAGGAATAATATTCTTTACGGGATACCAGTCAAGGTGGTCTCAGTTAGCTTATACTATCTTAATTTTTTTCTTAATAACAGGCTGCTCTTAAGATTGCTCCTATTCAGAGCTACAATGAGTGAATGTGATGACATCTTATACAGTGGGACACCCAGTAGGTGTGCCATCGTCATCCAGAAAGTGAAGAAACAAAGAAACAAACACACACAGGGAAAATGGAACATGTGCCATGGGAATTAGTGCCAGGGGAAATAATGGGTTTTACTAGTGTCTTGTATAACTATTTTTGTTTTCCTGCTTATGTATTTCGATTTAGATTGGTTTCGCAATCCATGATAATATCTATTAGCTATATTGATTTTATTTTTGAATTTAATTTTTATGTCATTATTATTATTTACAAGGATGCTTAAGCGTTGCAACTGATCTACTTGTTCAAAATCATATTCATTAGTTTTCAGGTTGTAGATATTTGCTTCTGTTTGGTACTTCCATGAATTTAATTTTTCTTCATCGATTATCAATTTCATGTTTATTTCACATCTGCCTCAAGTGACTTGAAAGCTTCCTTTGTATCTGTCTTAGTTCTTTCTACGTTATCAGTATCGTCTCAAAATGCTGGTAGTTGTACGAATTTAACAAAACTGTTTTTTTGCATTTGTTTAGTAGAGTCTCTAATTGCCTTCTATAGTGCTACATAAAACTGATGGCATGACAAGGACTCGCATTGTTTCAATCCTTTTCAGTACTATCAAGCTTCTGAGAATTCTGATCTCTACTTTATTCTTCATCTTAATCTGTTGAGTGTCATTCTTGTAAGTTTAATCAATTTTTCAAGTATCCCCAATTACAGCATAGCTTCACATAACATCTCTCTATTGATGCTATCATAAGCTGTTCTAAAATCAATAAAAAGTGGTATCTGTATCACATTCTCTGGTCTTCTTAAGTATTTGTCCAAGGCCTGTAGCTGTCTAATTTGGTCTGAAGTCTGCGTTTTGGAAACCAACTGATATTCCCTTATTACTCTGCAAGTGTAAGTAAAGAGTCTTTTTGCTAGGTTGAAAATACATTGTAACATGTGTTCAGAAGAGTAACGCATCCACAATTCTTACAGTCAAGCCTGTCTTTTTTCTTATATATTGGACGCGTGTAAACATCATACTTTTCTCATTTTTTTCAACAAATGGTGCAAACAAAAATATGGTACAAACACTAGCAAAACTGGTGTGTATTTTCTTAATGTTTAGACTCCTTTAAATTGAGGATCTTGGCTTTAATTCCAAGCAGACGACCTTATGAACTATTATTATTTGTTTAATTATTGCTTTTTTCAAATTTATCCACGAAAGATTGTTCTAGTTATGAATAAAATTAAATGTCATAAATAATATGTGCAAAATAAAAACCGTTGTCAAATTAAATAAAGTAATTATTTTTCCACAAGTATAACAAAATTAAAATTAATTTTAAATTTTAAAGCAAAAATGCGAGTTGCATATTTTTTATGTCATTAAATTATTTAATTTTAATAATGTCACTAAATTATTTGGGGCATCACTTAGTAATGCCCCAAATCTCTCCTCTAAGTAATGCCATTATTCATTTCAAAAGTCACATAAATTGATATAAATTGGAAAATCTCGATAATATTCTAAAATGAACTACATAGGAGTTCCAAATTACATAGAAAATTATCAATTTCAAATATGTCCGTAAACATACAAAAAACAGCTATTTTAATCAACTTTAAAACTACATAATGAAGTTAACATTATAAACACATAATTTTATTGCATTAAAAATTTAATAATCTATGCATTCAAAGGAAGCAAATAAATATGAAGAATATTCGTCTGTGGTTATAAGAATATAAAGAATATGCAACGTTTAATGGAAATTTTAAACATAATTAAAATGCACCATTTTGAATAAAAAAATTGTCACATACCAAACTTCAAAGACTCTGAAAAATTCGATAAGCGTACTTTACTCTGATTTACCTGCATCTAAATTGTACCAAACCTTGTCGGCCATATCTTTTCCAAAGAAGTGTATTTTATGAAACTTATGTGTCATTTAAAATGAGATTCAATTACAATGTATATTTAAGATTTTCAATTTTCAATGAAAATTAGGATTTTCTAAAATTTGAAAATATTAACAAAAAATTCAGTGCGAGAACTACTTTAAACTTGATAAGAATTAAGTCTAGGATTATAAAACAGATTAAAATTCATGACATAATTATGCTAAATATTTATTGAATAAAAGCTATTTCTATACTAATAAAATATCAAGAATAGAAAATGTGAAACTTTGCAACTGCCTGCAAACTGTTTCAAACTGTTTTAAACTTTTCTCAAAATTTCAAGATAAATATATAACTTATTTCACAAATCAGTGATTCACCCGAAATCACTTATGTTTGAGGACTATATTTAAAAATTTTTTCTGTCTTATTTAATATAGAAATCTGTAATATTCACTTATTTTAAAAACAAGCGGTGATTTTAAGAATAAATGTCATTTATCTTAAAGTAAACGTAAAACGAATCTACGTTGCATTTATAGGAAATAGTAATGAATCTACATTATACGTATTCATAAGAAGATAATAGAAAATTATCCATTAATCAATTTTTTAATTTACTTATAAATGATTTACATTATTCGATACCTTCCAAGAATAATGAATTGTTATTCCTGTTACAGAGGCAGTCGCTCAGTTTATGGCCTGACCTTCAATGACATTCTACCTGAAGATCCAAAAATGTATGACAAAATGAAACCACCCAAAAAAGATGGTAATATAACTGTGTGATTTTTTTAGAAATATGTGCCAAAGTAGTTGTAGAATAGATTTAGTAATTAAATCTGTAATAAATTTAGTGGTAAAAGCTGTAATAAGAATGAAATTTAAATTTGCATAAAACTATTTAATTATACGATTATTTCAAGCTTAAAGTGTAAAATATTAATATTTCAAAAAATAAATGTGTGGCTTTTATAAATGCCGATATAGAGATTGTAATGTGGTGGTTTTGACAAAAAATTTCGCTAAGGTGAAGTACTATTTTTAAAAAGAATAAAGCGATAGCTGTTAAAAAATTAAAATGCAAAATGCAAAGTACTTGTCGCATCGTGACTGGAAATCATTTAATAGCAAATGCTTATACTAGAAAAACGTGAGTCTAATACGAAAGGTAGTCAACCTAATGTCACCACTCCGTCATCATAAAACTGATAATTGAGTGATAAACAAAAATATGAATAGTATTTTGTTTAAATCTTATGAGTCGCAAGATTCCTTTAAATCTAGTAGCCTTGACCTCCTTGGCAAAGTTAAATTGAGCGTATCCTTGTTAAAATATTAGTAAAAGATAATATTTTAGAGTTTATATAGAGATTAAAAGACTTGAAAAAAAATTACAAGATTTGAAACATATCTCCACAAAGAGAAATATGTCAACGCTTTTAACAGCAAAATATTGCTGGAGATATGTGAGTTTATGAGACAAAATATATAGTGGATAATATAGTTGAATGCTATTGAACCATCAGTTAAATACAGCGAACTTTAAATCAGTAATTTAAATGTTAAAATGCTCATAACCAGGTATGCAAAGAAATAGCAAAAAAAAAAGAACATTAAAAACAAAAATGAAATACGATATGAAACTACAATTTGGCTTTGCTATATGACGATTTTTTCACCAAAATTAATTTAATGCTGTGTTTTTTTGGCAAACTGGTGTACTAATTCTATTGCCTGAAATTATCATGATAATTTTTCAGGTTAAAACCATTACTCAATATAATTTGATAAGCAAACACTGAAATATAATAATGGTAGGAAAATATTAAATAAGTATGTAAAAAGAACAATTGAGAAACTAACTTCCAAACAACATGAACTAATCATTCATTACTGAAAATTTTAATTGTATCGAATATGTGTATAGACAAACACGCACACACAGTTAATACGTTGCAAATTTTGCATTAAAATTAGAATAAATAACTTTAATATCATAATAAAATCTTCTAAATTCTTTGCGATACTGATTTTAGATAACATTTTTCCTAAATTGCTGGAAAAATATTATTTGGAAACTGTTTTGCACGCATGACATTAAGTTATTATGAGTTATTCACTTCTATCATAAAGCATATATACACATAAACCATTTCATGGAACAAATGACTAAAAAATCTAATAATACCATTAAGAAACTATAAAATATACTTACGTCTTTTTTACGGTATTTGCTTAATTCAACTGTATTTGATGTGTTAAGAATACAGTGAAAGCTTCATAAATTCAAAATTCAGAGGTACTCCAATCAACTCTAAAATGGAATAAAAAATGTTATCAATGGGAGGACTTTTACCTGGTCACAGTTTCGAAGTTTGATAAAATATTTAATTTATTCAAGCTTACAAATAAACGCACTCTAGCAAATCAATGTATATAATTTGTGTACCAATAAACATACTTTATTTTATGTAATTATAATAAAATTGAAAGCATTATAGGTTCAATATTTTTTACCCACCAAAATAAAATTCTTTCTTAACTACCAGGCTAATTGCCTGAAGAGCATTATAGTAGAAGTTATGTTATCATATATTATAAGCATTTATCCTACAAAACAGTGACTAATGATAGTTAAATTTCAATTTTCACTCTGTTTAGTTTCCTTTACTTAATTATGAATTCCTATGCTGCTCAATAATGAAGCTGCAAATTCTTATTTCACGCAGTTTGCGAAAGTAAAATTATCCTTTCTGAATCATTCATTTAAATAATAATAAGATAAATATTAGTAATAATGATTC
This sequence comes from Latrodectus elegans, assembly GCA_030067965.1. Lineage (NCBI taxonomy): Eukaryota > Metazoa > Arthropoda > Arachnida > Araneae > Theridiidae > Latrodectus > Latrodectus elegans. The sequence goes on from CM057817.1 coordinate 61,434,427, forward strand.
ATTCAAACATTTTCTTTCTAGTTTCACAAAATATAGTTTATAATTCACAGAAAGATAAGTTTTTCCTAATTTTAAGAAATAAAATAAATTATTTTATTGATATTTTACACATAGTTATAATTTTTAAATTAGAAAAAAAATATAATTAAAATACCTTAAAATTCTAATTTGACTCATAAAAAATTTAGTAGGTTTAGATAATAAGATTTTAATTAAACTTTCTTAAATTACGTGAGGAATTTTAAATAGCATCTTAAAATGGCGTAATTTTAAATATCAGAATCTGGGGCATGGTATGAGATAATAATGAAATCAACAGGTTTCTAACTGCTGGTATATTGACAAAATGACGCTAATAATTTCAGATAATTTTATTTCATTTATATATAAAAATATGTCTCATAATAGTTAATGTTAATGTAATCTTGGAAACAACTGACTTAGTAATTTTAATTTAGCATAAATTAAATTATCAACATTTTTAACTTTATTAACATTGTTTAAATTTTTGTATTAAGTTGCCACTCATTTCTATATCTTGAAAATAATTTTGCACACTCATTTGATTCATGTAAAAATAGAAATTTAATTTCAAGGTATTAGAAAAATATTTCTATGTAAAAAAATATGAATTTTTTCTAGGGAAACCGACTAAAGTTTTCTTTCATGTAACAGTAATGGGGCTAGATTCCATTAATGAAGGCTCAATGGTAAATATTCTTTTGATATTATTTTTTCATGATGTTAAATAATAAATTTTATGTGAGATACCCATTTGTGAATTTTATTTTTTTTTTTCCTTTTTAACAATTTTTACATTTATGAAACAAGTAACTGATAAAAATTCCCCCACGATATTTTGAAATATATATGTTTGGGTTACATCAAAAGTAATTGCATTAAAGTGATACTTAATATGCAACCTTTAGTTCTCCAATGCAAGTAACTTTATTTCAGTTCTTCCATAGCTTATTGAAAACTTGATTTAAATTAAATCAGTTTAATGATTTAGAATACCTATCTTTTAAATTTTTGGAATCAATATCGTTTCCTTACAAGATAAAATATCAAATAATATTTAGAGGCCTGTTTCGATTTTTAATCCTTTTTTTTGTGTCTAAATACCTGGTGAACTGCGTAGATTGTCATGAACATTAAATGATTTGAAAAAGTTGACGTACGTTCATTAACTTTCATGCTCTCTGTGATATTAACTTGTTACAATATTTATAATGCAAATACATTGTAAGATACTCAAAACATAGTACGCAGTAAAACACCGCGCAATGATGAAATGCGAGCACATGCAATATTTAATCATTTTTAAACACTGGTCACATCTTAAGCATAGAGCTAAGAAACTAACACCTAAAAATTGCAGTTAGCTAAGTTCATTAAGTAAAGGATTTTCAAAGTGGTAATAAAGTGAAATAAACCTGGAGAATAATATATTTATTAAGATAAAACTATTAAAAGAGGAAAGCAAGTGGTTATTGTTTTCAGCAATAGAGATTGAAGATGTTTAGTTCGTATTTTTCTAGTTTCTTCGAAGAGATACGAAAATTTCAATAAATTTAATAGCTTACTTTTTGCTGTGAGTGTGTGGTTTACATATTTTCTCTCTTATATATTCTTAACAGGTTTAGTATTACTTTAGAAGGGCTTCCAAAAAGTGAATACTTCTTTATAGGGTCTATTAACCCAAGATACTATTTCACAAATAAGATACAATGAGATTAAGCAAGTCATTTTGTTTCGTCATTGCGAATATTTTAGTATACCGAGGAGAAAATCATTAATATAATACTTACAGTAATTTATGCCCCAAAAAATATAATTAAATAATTATCTAAAATATTTGTCTAATTTCTTGCTTTAATTTAGTTCAATTAAAGACTAATTATTATTTATTTTTTATTAAATAAAATTGTTAAATTTTCAGACTAAATTGTTATGTATAGTTTTTTATTCTATTAGTTTCTAATTCATTTTTCTATGCTTTATATAAGACAATATTTTCCTCTTAAAAATTATGAAGCATCGAAAAATGTTAACAGGCAATAGTTTTATATTAAAATTATATTCAGATAAAATTTTAGACTTTATCATTATTTTAAAATGAATAAAAAGTGATTTTAATTAGTGAAGAAAAAATCATTGCAGAAATTTATAATAAGAAATAGTTTTCATGATTTTATTCAATACAGTTTAATTATTTCTATCAAAGAACGTTATTAATTTGAATTTTTATACTTCAATTAATTGGAATCTTTACATATTAATTTAGCTATTTATAATTTCAATCTCTCTACCTACAAATTCAAGCAAATTTGAAAAATAATCTATACGATTTCTAAGCAATTTTCTTTTAAAAGAAACAAATAAAAATTTTGTCCTATCCCTTATGAAACCAAATTCTACTCAAGTTGCTTGAACTGAAAAATAGTTTTTAATTTTTTACGCACTTTTAATCAATGTTAATGAACATTTCAATTTTCTTTGCAATAAATTTAAGTTTCTCTTCAAAGAATTCTACTTATTAGACAAACATGTTTTAAAGATTTATTCTTGTAATCTTTTAATGTAAATCTGACTACATTAATTAAATCAAAAATTTTTTAAAACATTATAAAATGGAGACACATTTCATGGTTTCGCTTAATTATTGAGGTAAATAACTAAATTGATATCTTTGTCTCCAACAGTCTATTTTTTATGCTCAAACTCAGGCAATTATTTTCAACAAGAATAAAATTCACCATTTATAATAAAAAAACATTTTTCTAGGGTGTAAATAATGGATTAAAAGAAGAGGGGGAGTAACCATATTCTGCTAATTAACACAAATCGAGTTTTTCACAGGTGTCCGAATATGTTCGTTCAAAATATGCGCTTAAATCAAAAATTTTAATCTATATTGAAACAGAATTAAACAATTTTTTGATTAATCTATATTGAAACAGAATTTAACAATTTTTTGATTCAATCAAAAATTATGAGAGTTTTGAATTTATATGAATAATTGATTTGAGATTTTAAATTTACATAAATGCATATATTTTATAGAGGTGATTCGAAAGAAAAATATATTAGATCAATTTTTAATTAATTAAATAACGGAAGGTTAAAAATTTTAAGAAATGTATTGGAATTCATACTTTTTAAAGGATAAAAACGGAAAATTCGTTTTAAATTTCATGTCTCTCAGTGAAAATCTTAGATACTTGTCCTTAAAAGTATTATTTAAAGAATGGTCTGGAACCACTTAAGCAGTTTTTCTAGAAATTTTTACAATTACTTTTAGTATTTATAGAGATGCGTAGAAATCTAAAAATTAATTTTCATAATAGATTTGTATGTAGCTTATGTAGTCAATTACAGGGCTGGAAAGTATTTCGTGCTCTTTTTAAAGAGGACAAAATAATGTTTTAAATCCATTAACAAATTTCATGATTAGCGAATTTCTTCTGAACTAGATGCTTCTAACCACATCTGTGCTAGCAGCGTACCTCTTCCATTTCCTTGTTTTGAGGACTAGAATAAGGAAATGGAGAAGCACACTTTTTACTTTCACTAAACGAATACACTTTTTACTACTTTTTCTCCAGAGCAGTGTAGAAGCAACTAAGTGGACTTACGCATTTTTATTAAGCTGTTTTCCTACCCGACATGTTTGGTTTGTTTGTCACTCAGCGGTCTTTTTTTTTTTTTTTGCACACGAGAGCTAATTAGACCAGAACCTACGAATTAAAGTGGATTCTGAACCACTACAAATAACCAAACCCAAGTTGGGATTTGAACTCACGAACTGTTGAACCGAAAGTAAGAGCACTAACATTTCAGCTACCAGCATGGCCCTACCCTACAGATAGCTGTATAGACAGATAACAGCATTGTTGTCAACTTTTGCTGTTACTATACTTTATGGTGGGCAGTCGATTATCATTTGATTGTCCCTAGAATTTGTGTAAATATATTGATTAACATTAAATTTAAATATTTGAAGTTTGAATTCACAATATTTTTAGGACATTTTACTCATTCAGTTTGATTGTTTCCAAAATTTTCTTACAATAAATGGCAAACATTGAGTACTTCAGTAAAGAAACTAATATACTAAAAATTTGGCTTTTATTTTTATGATATATTTTATGATGCAGGATATAGTTCATCAAACTTGTGTGCATATTATTACTATCTTAAAGATGCATCAAAATTCAATCAAACTTATTGAAATCCTCTTAGATACGTTCATTCACTTTCACTAGGCTTTTGGGGCGTATTCTTTCATATTCATCAGAACACACAAATTACAACTAGATCATTTGCTCCCAGCAATGCTTCCAACGCATGTGCCTGATGGTTCAATTTGGAGATTATGAATACGAACTTAAAATCGTAGGAATATAAACGTGATTTAACGTGCGTTCATATAAAGGCTTAAACTATTGTTAGAAAAGAGGAATATGTACTATGAATCATGAAATATCAACTATGAAATATGAGCTATGAATTATGAATAGGTACTTAAAATTCCAATATAATAGTGACTTGACATGTGGTTATAGAAGTGCTTAAACTATCGTTAGATAAGAGCTAAAGATAATATGTTTTCGTAAATTTTTAAAACTTCCTTCAAATGTTATATAGAATTGAAGAAAATTTATCCTTTAATTTAGCTTCATTGATTTATAATAATTATATCCGAGATATATGTTGTAAGTGTTCATGTTTTAATCCTAGAAAAACATACCAAACGTCTTTTTGAAGTAACAACACTGGTCAGGTATTTCTGGGATTTGAATGAGGGTTTATTGTACCAAATGGCCAACAAAATAACTAATAAACTATAAGAGAAAGTTATTCATAGAATTAAAATTATAAATTTTTTAATTTATTTGAATAAATTTGAAAAATAAAAACCTGTCTCGAATCTATCGTAATTTTTAGTTTTTAGCTTTTGCGTTTTACTTTATAAAAATGTCAATTTTAATTAATGGTTCTTTTTTGAACGCAAATATCATTTATTAAATGTTAATCTGTGACGATTTTAAGGGAAATTAAAATCGAATAACCCACGACCATAATCATGTGTGCTGATAAGAAATATATATACATATAAAGAGAGAGATAGAGATAGAGTGTGAGAAAAAGAGAGAGAGATGTAAAATAAACTCATCAAACATAATTTTCTATTATTTAATATCATAAAAATTAAAAAATATTTACTTTCAATTTCTTATCGCAAAATTTACATATTTATGTCTAATAAGTAATACCCAATGAAAAAGATATTTAGAATTTTAATCAACTCTTGCATAGATTTCAAAATATTCAATTCTTTCCTATACTCTATTTTAAGAAAGATATTTTTTACAGACATATGCAGCGGATATATTTTTTGCTCAAACCTGGAAAGATCATCGGTTGCGGTTGCCTGAAAATATGACATCAGAGTATCGACTATTGGAAGTCCAGTGGCTAGAAAATATGTGGAGGCCTGATTCTTACTTTAAGAATGCAAAATCTGTCACTTTTCAAACGATGACAATTCCAAATCATTATGTTTGGCTATATCAAAACAAGAACATTCTTTACATGGTAAAGTAAGTATTAGAAAATTATTCAATAGATTGAGATTTTTTTCCATGTGCACAAGCTTAATCTAGATGTTCTAAGATCATCATTTTGTTTGGTAAGTAACTTAAATTATTCAGCACACTTTTGAAGAAAGTCAATAGAAATAATAATTTCATCATATCCTGAATGAAATTAATGATTTTTTTAATTTAAAATATGTATAAAAGTTTATGAAAGTAAAGTTGCCACACTTTAATGTAAAACTATAACTATTTATAAAAGGATTCAAACAGGACCTTGATTGTTATAACTCTTTCTTGGAATGAATGACTCTGTGGCAATCATATTCATTAAGAAATTCCCAGCTTCCTCAATTTAGACTTAAAAAACGAGAGATACAGAATTATCATAATTTAGAAAATATTTAGGAGTAAAAATGTCTCTTTTTTTTGGAAAATTTGCTGATAATTGTACTGCTTATCACATTTATATGTCCAAAATATATAATTTCATTTCCATAAAAACCTTATCTTAATTGAATCGGTTTAAGTTAAAAGAGAAAAACTAAATTTTTGTCAAAAGAAGTTTTAAAAAATCCTTAATGCCGAGATGGTACAAATATATGAGACAAAATAATGTGAATGTCAGCGTGAAATCTCATAGTGGATTTGTTTCTATTCTATCGTTTAATGCTTTCTTATATCGAAACCCAAACTATAACAATAAAAATCAAATTAATGGTATTTAATAACAGATTTAAGAAAACAGTTTTAAATTTCATTATTAATTCATTTTTGTGATCAATGAATTTATTTATGTATAATTATCAATTCTTTTTTTTAAAAAAATATTTGGGTTTTGTTAATATTTTTCTACGGATTGGACATTGAAATATCAAAAATCCGTGAGTATGACACATTTTATTTCATTACTATTTGTGGCCAGGTGGATGATCACTTTCACAATAATCTCTTCTTTAATAGAGCAGAACCGCAGTAAAGAGACTGAATTCGAAAAATTGTAAGCCATAGTTTTGTTCATGAACATAATGAGAGACTCATCAAAACTTAAACGAGGAAGAACTATTAGAATTGCGTTTTGGAGAAATGGCTGTGATTAAGACAAACTGTGTGTGTGTGTGTGTGTGTGTGTGTGTGTGTGTGTGTGTGTGTGTGTGTGTGTGTGTGTGTGTGTGTGTGTGTGTGTGTGTGTGTGTGTGTGTGTTTCTATACCTTCAGTTATTTATCCATTTCCTGTGAATATGCAAATATTATACTTTTGTGTACTTCAAATTTTTTTTTACTTTAATTTTATTCATGTGTTAATACAGGCTGACATTAACTTTATCCTGTGCGATGAATTTTGCTACATATCCTCATGATACACAAAAGTGCTCTCTACAAATGGAAAGCTGTAAGTATTATTTATTTTTGTAGTTTTTAATATTCAATGTATAGAGTATTTAAAAAACTTTTATATGAAAACCTTTCTTTTTAAAATTATGAAAAAAATAATAGTAATAATTTTAACAGTTTTTATCTGCTGGTTGGGTTTCGAGGCGCAAGGATCAAAAAAGGATAATCTGTGCAAAAAATTATATTTTTAGATAGACATAAATTTATCGAAACCCAAAAGCAACGTAAAAAGATTTCATAAAATACAAAATTTTGAGCATATAATTTATAGTTAAAATCTCTCTAAATATATATATAATAAAAAATAATATTCCTAAAAAATATAATCATAGAAATTTAAAATATAAATTACAGAAATTAAATAATTTTATAAAACCGATTGTCTTTAGAAAAGACAAAAAGATTTTTGTAAGGCTGCTCCCCCAACAAATCAAACAATGTTGAAATATCAGTTTTGAAAAAGAGGAAATGCTAAAAATTGAAAGCGGTGCATGAAATTAAAATAGTAAATACAGTAAATGGTTCATCACACATTTCATTCCAAGGGTTTAGTTGTTCATTTAGAAATAGATCTCAGAGTGTGAAACGTGTGTGTACGATATGAAGGCATGCAAAATAAACATCAGCGCTTTGTTTCTAAAATTATTTCTAGACACTAATTCATACATTTATGGGAATTTGAAAATAATCAGTCAATACAAGTAATATACCTATAGCATGTTCTTTCATGCATTTAATTTAAAATACCATATGTGAGAATATGTTTCAAAGCAAAAAGGGAAAGTATATGCTATTTAATGGGACATGAAAATATGTAGTATTGTTAACACTGCTCAATCCATTTAAATTTTTTATTTGTAACCTACGTTTATACACTCAGAAATATATTATTTGCGTGATTTCTTTGAGATATTCAAATGTGTACGAAAGAAAGTTTCTCTATACTTTTATGGTATCTTTTAGTGATCTTCTCTTCTTGCGTGTTGTTAAATAGTAAAACATCTTCTCTCTTTTAACACATTTATATTTCCTTTTCAGTGTGATTACATTTCATTTCTTTGCATATATTTTTGTATAGCAAGTGACAGGGATGTATTAAAATGATGAAGGAAAGCTTTTTAAAACATAAAAATGCAAGCATGTAATATACGTGGATGTCTAAACTCTGTAAATAAAAATTGATCTCTATTGCTCAAAAGTTGTCGTAAATATATTCTAATTTAACATTTCAACACAAAAATTTTAACAGTGTCTTATACAACTGATGATTTGTTGTTTGATTGGGAAGAAGATACTCCATTAGCTGTTGATGAACATATAGAGCTTCCTCAGCTGGACTTGATTAAAACCGAGAGAGGAGATTGTACTCAGGTATATTCAACAGGTAAGATACGGATTTTTCCCCTACTATTTTTAATCAGTCGTGAGAATCTTCATGAGACGGCGTTTTGGATTTCTTGAGTATTTTACTATCATTTGCAATTCCAATGACAGTTACGATACACAAATAATACTCTTATTTCAGTATCAATATTAAAATGTTCCGTTAATATTGATAGCTTTTGATAAAATAATAGCGTCGTTTTAGAGTTTTGAAACAATATAGCATTCACAATTAATCCAAAAAGTATGTTCTTTTTATAACATTTGTAAAATTCCTTTCAAAGTTGACTTTCCTCTAAGGAGTTTTGACAAAATTCTCGATGAGTTAATATCCCTAACTTTTATTCTAATTAAATACGTTTCATTGGTTACCAAAGTTTCCTCAAAATGTGTACAAATCCCGTATAATTTATATAATTTCCATCATCTTTTAAACAAATGTCTATTTGGTTTTCAGCTTGATTCAACCCATTTTTAACTTCTATATGCAATTACTTATCAATGCAAAATATTCAACTATTGCAAAGAAAAAGTATTCGTTATATATATAGGAACTTATGATTTTAGAAAAATCTTATAGTCATAAATTCCCATTATTTTGACATAATTTTCTATTTTTAAAGAATTCACTCATTAAATGATTCCCCTTGAAAGTAAAAATTATCAGTGAAATATCTTGCAAAAATTGTCATGAAAAATCAAATTGAGATTTCATGAGAAAATTTATGGAGTTATTTAATTAAGAATTATTGTAGAATAGATTGCATTTAATATGTTCACAGAATGCAGAACAAAAACTCAAAACATAGCAATTATAAGAATATAAGATTTCTTCTAAATATTGCTTTACGTTCCCATTCTGCGTTCCAAAAATATGTTAAATGCGATTTATTCTATAACTCTTATTCCCGCGAATTTTCTCACAAAATCTCAGTTTTATAATGCCTGGAAACTTATTTTTCATTTTATTGAAAAAACTTGCTTTTCAGCTTATTTTTCATTATATTGAAAACAGTTGAAAATACTTAACAACTGTAAGTTTCACATTATTTCAATTGCATTGATGGTAAAATTATCTTTTACAATTATAAACGAATTCTTTATTGGTTTTAAAATTTTTTGAAGAAGTTTATTTGTAATCGTATTAAGTGTACTACTGATTTCCGTTTTTAACTTAACTATTTTTGCCACGAATACAAGATTTCAGCAGCATTTTACTATGATGAATTTAGAATTAAAATATTTTTGAATTTAAAACAATCTTAATAACAATAATCCTCCATAATAAAATTGTTACAAATTGTAAAATATTTTGCATTTCAAAAGTTAAATAAACAAAAATAATATTTTTTAAGTTACAAATTCCAATCTGATTCAATTTCTTTGACATTGGTAGAAGACACATTTAAATGACAATACTAGAATACAATTTCCCATATAATTTGGCGATACATAAATATTAGCGTTAGTAATTCTTTGGGTTAATGTAGACATGCACTACACAGAGTTATAGCGTCTTAGTGTCAGTTTAGGGACTTTTAGTTAATTAAAAGAAGTTCGATATCAGTAATAAAATGATATCCTAGTATTTCCTTTACAACACGCAATTTGGTTTTGTTTTTTAAAAAAAAAACTGATTAAGGGTTAAAGTGAGTGACTTTTTCATCGGGCAACCTGCAAAAGGAATGAATTTTTTCAGCTTATCCAAGGTGCAGAAATAGAAATCCAAAACTTCATTTAAACCTATAGTTTGCCTTATATGGCAAATTTTCAGTCAATTTAGTTCCCTATCTAAAATTTCTTTCCGATTAGTTTTATAAAGAATACTGACGTACGTTTTGATGTTTTGAATTTTGTAAGGAATATATTTGCCACATAACATCGATGTTTCAAGAGAATATCCTTTGGACAAATAATTTTACAATCAATCAGTAAAGATACTTATTACAATGGTCCATAAATGACCAATTTTGAAAACGGAATTAAAAGGTAACAGAACCAGAGCCATACGAAGTAAATTTAAATCCAGTACAATTTAAAATAATTACAAAATACATTACCAGGTTTTGTGGATGATTTGTTGCTTAAACCACTTTGATCTCTATCTATGCCTCCACTCTCACCATCTACTAAGAGTACAACTCTTCCTGAAAAAGATATTGGGTAAAAGGATATCATATAAGTTGATAGTATTAAGGTAAATCCTCAATAAAAAATCTCCTCTCACTTTGAGGAGTCTTATGCGCAACTACATAAGTCAAGCTTATTAATACTAGCTAACGAGGAAAATTCGCTACAATGAACAGTCCATATATGTTCAAGGATTACTTCTATAATCTTTCATGGTCTCTAGCGGAGAGTGTTGTACGATTTGAAATGTATATAACGATTATCAGTAGCTTTTACACAACTTAGCCTAACGGTGAAGCCCATGTAAGGAATTGTGGCAACCACTGCGAAAATTGATTTCTGGGAGGACTTTTCATAGATAGTGGGTCGCATTTACGTGTCTCTAGAGAGGAATGCCAAAAGACTCCCAAACACCTATCCTGACAGACGTGCATGTAGAAGGCATCCATCTCCCGTTGTTCAACTAGCTGGGATTGAACCCGGGACCTTATGCTCCGAAGACGAATGTATTACCACTATCCAGGTGAAACCAAATCAGTACACACTTTGAAAAATTTAGTCAATTTCTAATGCTGTTGTTTGATTCTTGTCCACGTGTTTTTTAGAAATATTATCTAAATAGGACTATAAATTCTGGTTTTCAAAAAATCAGCTGAACTTTAAAAATTTTAAAAGCTTTAATGAGAAAAATGCCATAATATGATCTATACTTCAATTTCTTCTTTTTTACAGGAAATTTTACTTGCTTGCAAGTGATATTTACCTTGAAAAGACGGCTTGGATATTATTTGTTTCATACTTACATTCCAACATGCTTAATTGTAATTATGTCTTGGGTGTCATTTTGGATAAAGGTATGTACACGTATGTTGAACTAAATAGAAAATAAAATATTTTTAAAAATAAAACCCGGAATCATTCTAAAAATGTTTATTTTTATCTAAAAAATAATGTATACTTCCTTCAATATTTTCTGTCTTAGTAAGAATTATAAAGATAATTGCTAAAATATATAAAAGCCTGGGATAATGTTATCCAAACACATGCTAACGAATACATATATAATTACAAAATACTCGATTAAAGAATAAAATAGAAATCCGGAAAGAATATTTGCCAAACTTTTTGTCTTCCCCTTTTGAGAAATGACAGGCAACATGAGCAATTATATTAACCGTTTCTGACAGATTTCATTTGTTTTAAAACAAAGAAAATCAAGATTTATTACCTTGAAAATTGATTGATTAGTTGCGTGATTAAAATTAGTTGCGTTAAAACCCACCGCTTATGCGTTTTAGAAGCAAGTGTTAAAATTGAGAAGCATTGCTGTTAGTTAAGACACTTGGACGGTTACGAAATTAAGTCAGAAGGGTGTGTCTTTCCTTTAATCAAAGCACCATGGAGGTGAAAGTACAACTTTGCTCTAAGATTCCTTCTATAGATGGCACCGTCAGTGGATCCTCTCTCTCAATTTTGAATTTGTTCTGGAGGGGGAGGAAATTTTCTTCAGACCATTACACCCATGGTAACTGCTCAAAGACCGACCACAAGACTTTTTATTCCACAGATTTAACAAGCATGTATATTGCATATATTCTGTAGGTCTTTGGCGGCATTGGGAATCGAACCCAGTCCTTATAGACGAAAAGCTGATGCTCTAACCACTCTATAACATGGTACAATTGAAAAGTGGTATAATAAAGATAATAGATTCATAAGGTAATCGATCTTTGTGTTAATCACAAGCGTAAACAGTACTACCAATGGAAAGCTATTAATAAACTACAGTGTACAAGTTAAAAGTTAATATGCCAAGTCGAAAAATTATCTTAATTTTCGGAACTATTTTTATTAAATGATTTACAATTAGATCGGTTCATTTTACGGTACAGAGGATTGCCTATTAATTGATAAAAAAATTCATAGGAAGCAATTGAAAACACTTCTTAGACATAAACGGAAATATTATGATAAGAATTAATACACGCGGATTTTCGGGAATCGAACGCATACCCATCAGAAAATAAAGTAAGCCACTTTAACATATGGACAAATAGAACTTAGTGTCAAAACCGAATGTCGTACTGAGAGCAAAATGGCCCACATTTAGAAAGATTTGTAGGGAAAAATCAAGAAGGCCATGTAAATAATTGGTGGAAACGAAGTATAATGCATAACCAAATTTTCATATGATAAAATATTTTGCGTGGTTAGTGCTAGGCGAAAAATAAATACCAGTAAGAAGCGGTACTTCCTTGCTCTTTATGAAATAGGAATTGTATGAATGAACTCACAGATCAACCCTTTCACGTTACTTAACATAATGAACACAGCCTTTGTTAGAATATAACTTACAAATGAAAACTTTTTTTGATGCTGTAGCCGGAAGCTGTTCCAGCCCGAGTGACCTTGGGAGTGACAAGCTTATTGACTCTTTCCACTCAGCATGCTAAGAGTCAAGCCGCATTGCCACCTGTTTCCTACATTAAAGCGATTGATATTTTCATGTCTAGTTGCACCTTCTTTGTTTTTCTGTCTCTCATGGAGTATGCACTCGTCAATATCGTACTCGACGATGAAGCAGAAAACTTGAGGCAAATGACTAACGTAAGTAAAGTATTTTTATAATGTAAAGTACTTTCCTGTTAAAGGAATACTCTCTCTGGAGGTGATTCTGCATTAAATATAAAATTTATTTTTATATAATGTGCTAAGTAGAAATATAATAAGCGACTATTTTTCTTGAGCATTATAAAAATGTTTTCATTTCTATTCCTCAAAAGAAATTTATCTAAGATGATGGACAGAAGGATATTAGGATGAAATCTTGTAATTTCATTTAAACTCAAATAACAGAAAGTCAAGAAATATCAAGTAACACTGATATTTTTCCACTTTCTCAGCATATTATTATTTAAATTTCTTTAAAACAACAAGATAGAATACTAATGGGATAAAGTGTAATACTGTAATAAGCCAACTGCTCGAAGAGATTTGAAACAAAATTGTAATATAATTAACAGAACTCATCAGAAGCCGTAATGTATCAAAATTTTGTATACGTCTCTTTGTAACTTCAAACTTTTTAACAAATAAAAATACATGTACATTAATATATTTTGCTTATAATATATTTATTTGTAGTATTATCCTTAGTATTTCAAGTATATATTCATTTGTAGCGTTATCTTTAGTATTTTTGCAAAGTATTCATCAGGATTTCTTAATCAGTATGATAGGAATATGTATTAAAACATATTTTATTATTCCATATACATAGCCCAATCACATCAATATGAATGACTCCTTTGAAATCACATAAAACAAACGCAGTATATCTCAGCTGCGAGTGCATAAAAGGCATAAAAAGGAGGCGAAAATATTCCAATCACTGATGTGTAGAAGTGGAGTATTTTATTAGGTGACCAAAAGGGGCGGTTGGATCATTAATTTCCGGACGATGAGTAAAAATAATTTCAAAATATCCAATTCTGGAGACTGTTCAATGTCGTCATACTAAAATTACATATTGCATGGCAAAAGGGGATTATCCAATATAAATAATCTGTAAATATATAATCTGATAGCTCAAATTGTCCATTTTTCTGCATAAATTTATACTTACATTTTTATATTTTTCGCTATTTTTATTTCATTAAATAAATGGTACTTTTTTAATCAAGTAAAAAATTTAATTTTGTTCTTTTCGTAAGAAACTGTTAAGAAGAAGTATTATAATCTTACATATGACTCTCAAGAAGAAAAGAAAATTCTTAATTCTGTTAATATTTCTTACTTATAAGGAATTATACAATCTTTAACAGTAAAGTATCAAAAATTTTATTAAGTTTAGTTAAGTTTCCAGTTAATTATTATTCAATTTTTTATTTTAATTCATATCTTGCTGTCTAATTTCAAATTATTTTTTTTATCTTACACAAGAAACAACGTAAATAAGAATGTAATTCATGTACAAAATCTGTGAAGAATTCAACAATAATTTTCAGCGAAAGTTGCCCAGGAGTTAAAATTTCATCCTAAAGATACTAAATTAGACAATAGATTAGTTTATTCTAAAATTTTTATTTAATATAAAAATTTAGAATAACTTAATAAAAATGTTGCAATTTAGATAATACATTTCATTTCTTTGCATTTCTAATATCCAGCTTTAACTGTATTTAATTTTCTCCCTCTTCACCATAATTTGTAAATTTTTGGAAGCCATATAAGAGTTACGATAAAACAAAAGTTTACGTTTATGATCTATAAATTTTACTTCTTATTTATGTGAAGTATAATTTTCGAACTTCATTTATGTGAAGTTTAGTTTTCGAAGAAAAGATTGTAAAAATATATGATGCAGTTTAAAAATGAATGGCACTATACAAAAAACGCTATTGCCTGTGTTTGACGCAAATATTTATTTTATATTGCGATAAACATTATTTATTTAAAAAACTTTTCAGCTTAATTGCATCCTTGTTAGTTTCAAATTGGTTCTGATACTGAATAAGAATTAATAATTGCCCTAATTGCAATTATAAGTATTCAGAATTATTACTATCTTAATAATTGCAATTATAAGTATTAAAATTATTTATAGCTTTGTGCAATATTTTGCAATTTAAGAAATTCATCTTGTTACATATTCATAGGTAAAATCACTGTAAATAATGTTTTGTTTGTATAGGTAAAATACACAAAAAACATTTTCCTTTTAAACTTGAATCGTATCTACACAATTACACTCTCATGAAAACTTTTAACCTATACATTATTTTATTAACTTTACTGCATTTTATGCACTATTTTTACTATAAATGACCGCAAAAACGGTTTCTTATTCGTATGTATAATACCTGCTAAGAAAATGGTTTTAGCATTTTCCTTAAAATTTAAATGTGTCTACAGTTTTACTCTCATAAAAATTTTAAACTGAACTTTTTATGTAAAAAATTTTATTTCGTTTTATGCATTTTTTCTTAAATGAATGCAGAAATATACAAATAATAAAATAGTAATTTTTTCTAAGTTGTTTTAATGATACATTGAAGAAACATTGCCATTCTCTCACTTAAAATTAGCTGCAATGGCTGATGACAAATTAGGGTTCTATCCCATGACTCAACAATGCAAGGGTTAGATCTCACTTCCAATGTCCATGTTTTACAGGTTTGAAGTCCAATTTAAACTGTAACTCCTGTTTTAACTTGTTCAGAAATATCTTAAGTAAAAAAAAAAATTAGCTTTTTTTTTTTTTTTTTTTTTACTGTATATGTAATTTTTATTATTTTCCCCCAAGTTAGTTGCTGGTAAATCTAAAATATTAATAATACTTTTATTATTTTTCCAGGAGAATAAGATGGTTTTCAATCTTCAAGCCAAGCTACCCAATACAAACGCCCTCCAGAAGCGACGTCTCAGGGCTCATTTCATCGACCGTTTCTCAAGAGTACTTTTCCCGTTGATTTTTGTATTATTGAATATATGGTACTGGGTGTACTATACTCAATATCTAGGTACACCTTAAGTATGGTATTTTAGTTATGTGAACCTGGATGATGAAGATATTTTGATCTTAAAAAGATTGTCCCTGAATGAAAAAAAAACTTAGTTTGGAAACAAAATTATACTTTTTCTATATTTAACTTTACTTCTAACGTCGAAACTAATTTAAAATTTCATTTGAATTAAAATAAGGATCATTAAATATCTCATTCTGATTCGCTTAATCGAAATAATAATCTCAACAAATTGTAAGAATTTTTGTACACAAAAATTGAGAAAAATGCCCGCCCTTCGTGGCAGAATTTTAAATAAATACAAGTGAAAATAGGCACACTAGAAGAAATTTTGAAGCATACAAATTCAGGATACCTTAATGCCTAGGTACTAGGATACCTAAAGTGATTCTCTTTAAACACATTTAGAAATTACTTTAATAATCAGATGTTGATAAAAATTGATATTTATGTTTTTGATATCAAAAACATAGGTATTATGTAGAATGTCCGGCGTTTGGGGATGATATGAAATATTTGAATGCATCCTTTACTCAGGAATTTTATATAATACCTAACGTTATTATATATGATAAATGCTGTTTTAGCATAATTAAGATTTTTGCTGAAATCACATAAGAAAGAGAAACAAAATAATGTATAGGACAATTTTATCAATGAAGAATACAGGAGAAAAAATATAAAGAACTTGCCTATACGCGTTTATATATATAATAATAAAAAAGAAAGGAAATTTTAATTTCATCTTTCTCCAGAAAAAACAAAACTCGACAAGAATCACGCAAAGGACTTCATTGTAAAATCATAAATGAAAAAGAAATAAGGTACAGGAGATTTTTTCTGACGATAAAAATCAACCTACTTATTGCAACAAAGAAAAGTTGTATTGCAATGTGTTTTTTCCATTTATGTGAATTATTTGTCAGATGCACATCGTGTTTGTACTTAGAACTGCACTCTCTGCACAAGTCTCATACATAGTAGTTATGGAAGACTGAGCTATAACACAGATAAGAGAAACGTTTTTTCAATTATAAGAATTTTGGGCACAATATCAACTTTTTGTGACACACATAGACAGTTTAAAATTTTTTAAAAATATTATCATTTTCATAACAATCGCCAAGAAGCTGCGCAACTATATTTTTAACGTCAGAAATCGTACCCCACAGCAGCTCCAAATAAGTAATTCATTTCAAATTTATGATGTATTTTGGAATCAAATTTCGAATTTCTATTTCCTAAGCATTCTCCGTTTTAAATTCATCACAGTTAAATTCTCACAAATATAAATTTCATCGACACTGTCATCAATACAAACAAAGTCAGAGAATCAATAGTTTTTGAGCGATTCATTTTGTTGCATTATTAATTTCCTTTAAACACGCACAATAAGTGGCAGAAAAGGAAGTTCTCGTTGAGTAAACATAATTGCATTAACATACTTTACTTTAACATACATAGATTATAATTTCATTCATTCTCGATAAAACTGAAATAAGTATCCTTATTTGTATAAGGTGATTGTCTTCAAATGTTTACGAACTTAACTTTCATTTGTTCTCACTAATGTGCTTGGAAAATTTTTCCCATTTGAGAAGATGAAACGAATCTTACTTGAGCTTCTTAGCCAAAGACATAATTCATATGATGATTTGAGTTCAAAAACCCTTCTTCAATAATTAAAAGAAGTGTTGTTTTTCTCTCCTTCCTATTTTATATCAAAATGCACGAGAATATTTCGTATCACTGTATGTATAATTGAAGCTTAATAACTGATTTGCCAGATATGATTTTCAGAGCCAATTTCTCTATACATTTCCTATTTTACCATTACAGACTGTAACTGTATTTTGCTAATAAGAATTTATCGCATTAGTTTGAGACCCTATAAGTGTCCCCAATTTAACCATTCTCTATAAAATCACGCAGCTATGAAAAATTTAAACTAAATTTGATAATTTTGGTCTTTAAGCATAATTTATATTCCTGATTTGGAACCAATGAAATCAATGTTATCCAAAGAATTGCAAAAATATTTCAAGTTTCATAACGAAACATTGTTTTTTATGATCTCGTACATAAATTAAAAATACAAATCAAGATCATGAAAAGTTAAATTTTAAGGAATGATCTTTAAGTATCTGCCACATCTTATGTGTCTTGTATGAAAATGGATAAAGTGAAGTGTTCGTTTCAAGATTTTAAAGATTCCTCTTCAATCATCATATTTATAAAATAAATCCATTTAACTCTTTTTTTCTTCTAATGCTAACTTTTTACCTATTTGACATACTTAAAAAAAAATTCTTGTTAAAATATTCTTTTTTGCTATATATGTATTTCTATTTTTAATATTCAGCATTTATTTTGATAGTTTTGTTAATAGGCAAATTTTATCTTGTTAAATATTGTTGCACAAAGTATTACAAATTTATTGCTCTGCAAGATTCTTCCAATCTTCATTTTTAGACATATATTTCAATGCAGTAACACACATAACATTCTTCAGTTCAAGAGAATATTTTTAATGAGAAAATACTATTCTACTATGAAAATTTTTATTGTGCTGCTGTAGAAAATAGAATAATCTATTTTCTTTTTATGATTTATGTTGGTGCTAAATTTTGAACATTTTTTCTTGCGATATACATAAAATTTAGTATTTAATGGCACTTTCATAAATATGGGATATTCATTCTCTTTTGAAGGCACTTCACTTCTGAATCCAGTTTCATAACTATCATATTTTATCAAGGGTTTGGTTGTTTTCTATACTTGCTTCAATCTGTCATGTCTGCCTGGGAATCATTATAGTTGAAATACGTTTAAAAGTCCTAAAACTTCATATTATTTACATATTTCCCCAAAAATAAAAATCAGCCTTAAAAAAATTACAAAATAAATTTTTTTCAATAATTCCGTTTACTATATTTTACTTTCATTAGTAAAACCTTCAGCTAATTCCAACGTATATGACACAATAAATTTGGCTGTAAGAGATAAAAATTGATAAAAATATTTCATCTTAAAATCTGGGTTTTGTTTTCCGGGTCGTGCACTATATATAAGTGAAGAATAAAATATTCAAACCAAACGCAAAAAATGAGTATCATTTTATTATCAGTTAATTTCAGAAAATGATCTATGAAAAAAACAATACATCAAGTACTATAATTTAAAAGATATAATGCTAAAAAATTGTATTTCAGACAAACACACTTGAATAAGTAACAGTATTATGTCTAGAACTTCTTGGTACATAGGTAATGTAACTGTGATAAGAACGGCTGATATGCAGTTTTTGATCATGCAGACAAGTTTTCTCTCAGTAGCATAACCCTATATCTTAATAAAACCTTTCATTTTTTAAGAATGAAATCCAGTTACTTTTTGATCAGATAGCCTCATCTAATAATCATTTGAATGAGTTAATGGCAGATAAGCATAATCATATTGTGCTTCATTCGGGGAAATTACATCATGCAGAAACCACAACTTTTAAAATTAATTTTCATACAGACACACATTTTGCCTTGTAACAAGTGTAACCAAAATTAGTTATTAAACTTTTGTTGTAGAAAATAGGTCACTATAGTTTGGATTACACACACTTATATATCCCCCTCTACACATTCTTTAACTAACATTTATAATATCTTGTAGTGTGCTTAGTACGTAGATTGTCCAACAATGTTTCTTGTATACATTTACAACCATTCCAAGTAAATAACTACTCACCTGTCAGCAAAATCTTGAAAGGGAATGGTACATGCTAATATAAGGTGTTACTCATGAAATTTCAATAATAATAATATAAAATAGTCATGAGAGGTCATTTAACAAATAAAATATTTTAATATATCAAACATATAAATATTTGCTAATATTTAACAACAATATTTACAGAAATACCAAATGAAACGAAAATGTATTATTTTATGTAACAAAAGCGAATCAAGTTGTTATAACCATTGACACATGTAACCACTTGTTTTTCACTACAATTCTTAAAAATAGATTTTTAAGGAATTTTAATTTGTATTTCAGCCTTTCTTTGTTGTCCTTTGAATATCTTCTTTTATATTTGTTTGTTCTGGTTTGATTTCGAAGATCTTTCTGAAACCCTGAACTGTAGCTGTATAGCTATAGCTCAGTGTGTTGGATATCAAATCAGTGGATAAATGTCTAGTCACGACTATTTTTTGCTTTTGCTCTAATATTCGATTGAATTTAACCACAAATCACAATCATCTCTGCATATTGTGTGGATGTGCAGTATGGTGCATTCACTATAAGAATTTAGAAAGTCCATTACTGGATAACTCATGTTTTATCCAAAATATGTGATTTTTATTGTCTGATTTATACCTTCCGGTTACTATACAGATTAAATACTTTTTTTTCTGTTATCATTCTTTTGTAATTTTCCACTTATTTTTGAGAATGTTTTTAATTTTGTCGATATCTTATAAATTAAAGTTTCAATCTACATAATTCAACATTTTAACGTCAACTTCTCTTAAAAAAGAATAATTCATTTTTTGTTAAACTTTGATAGCTTATTATTCAGTGATGCCAAGCCATATAATTACCTACTTATATAGTGGTTATACAATCTGCTATAATAATAGAAATATTTTTGTTTCAAGTCATTTAGCTGCTATAATAGTTTTAAACAACTATGCGACCTTGAAAAGTTTACTCATATTTTAAGATGAAATATCTCAGTCAATTATAGACGTACATCTTATTTTTTTACCCTTCGGGTAATCGTATTAACTTCTATCAAATGTAACAACATGTAACGATAAATTGTACAAAAAGCTAAATCCGATTTGTGGAAAATTTACTTTTTATTGTTTAATTCCTTCTTGAAACGTTTCTGTAATCATTCTTACGAACAATGACTTTGAACATGATGATTAAGTAAGGGTAATTAGTTGGACCGTGAATATATTTACCCTATTAAAAATGACAAAAATTATGAATAGACACTCACTTATCACCAAGAATTATTAATCTTTTATCTACCGACATTAAAATGATTCTAAATTCGAAGTTTGCGAATATAAAGTAATTGAAATAAAAATAATTTCACAAAAAACGGATATAAGTAAATAAATATCTTCAAACGATTAAAAGGAGTTTATATGTTATTAAATCTATCAGTACTCAGTGTTTTCTATGGATTTTGTTTTAGTAAAACAAAAATTATTTCAAAGTCATTTGTGTTATGTATGTTTCATTTAATACGGTGTAATTACTGTACGCTAGTATGCAAGTATGAAAATTGCGCTTTTCGACTCAGAATACTGGAACTGTTATTCCGAGCTATGTTTTAAGCTTTGGCAGTTAGCTTCTTGGCATAGGAAAAAAATATAAAATGTATGGAAAACTTCCTATAAAAAATATAAAGTGGGAAAAAAAAGAAAAAGTATTCCTAAGATTCGATTTTCAAGATTTCAAATTCAGCAAAATATCTATGTACTTTTTTTATTTTTCTGTCGGAAATATATATTTCGTTTAGCAGTTTCTTTTTTTTCTTAACAGTTTCTTTCGGACATTCTGTAAATATATATCTTTAGAACGTAAATGTTTGATTATTAGAGTTTAGATAAAATATTTGACATGTAAATATTTTTACTCTTTGAATGTTTAGATTTAGAAGAAAATATAGCTTGATTAATATTTATAATTTTAAGTATTTGTACAACTACAGTTGGGTTGTTCGGAAAGTCATTTCGTTTTTCATTTCATGAAAAACATGCAACAAATAAATATTGTATTGCATAGAACATTGTTAATTTTAGTCTACTAGCTCTTACCATCTTCTGGTAGTAGTAAGATTCTACAGTCATAAAGTGATTTATTTTTACTAGCAAAAAACTGATCCATGTAGGAAAAACGAAATTATTTTCCGAACAACCCAAAAGTTTTATTTTGAAAATGATAAAGGTATTTAAAAGCATGCTTTTTATATAAATTATTCCCAACTAATTTTGTTTCTGGAAAAAGTAGGTGGGAAATGATAGAAAATACT